>CM033642.1:115292513-115369198 GCA_019512145.1 Engystomops pustulosus | reverse complement strand
ATGCACTGAGTTGTCGCCATGTGATTGGCTGATTAGAAATTAAGTGTTAACGAGCAGTTGGACAGGTGTACCTAATAAAGTGGCCGGTGAGTGTATGTTGCCTGTGGATTATTAGCCCCCAGGTGCATAACCTTACATTTATCCACATTGAACCTCATATGCCAAGTGGATGACCAAACACTCAGTTTGTTCAAGTCACCCTGCAGCCTTTGAACATCCTCCATAGACTGTATTACACTACACAGCTTGGTGTCATCTGCAAAAATAGGCACAATGCTATTAATAAATTAATTAAATAGTAGTTGGCTGGGCACAGAACACTGGGGTAACCACCTATAACTGGTGACCATTCTGAGTAGGAATCATTGACCACAACACTCTGGATACGATACTTCAGCCAGTTGGACTTTGCAAAGGCATTTCGCACAGTACCTCATAGACGCCTGATGGGTAAAATAAGGGCTATTGGTTTGGCAGAAATCATTTGCAATTGGATTGAAAACTGTCAGAGTGATTGTATCCAGAGAGTTGTGGTCAATGATTCCTACTCAGAATGGTCACCAGTTATGAGTGGTGGACCCCAGGGTTTAATTTTTATTAATCATAAAGAGGTAGGAATTAATATCACTGTGTCTATTTTTACAGATGACATGAAGAATTTAGAATGGAAAAAGTTGAATTTCTCCTGCAGGTCATAAATATAATCTATGCATATCCTTTATCTATTACAATCTCTTGTTATTCCAGGACACATGCTGAAATCACGGGTACGTGCAGACTGATTTACCAGTGGACAGCATGGCCTTAAAAACAAGAAATCCATTTGTTCCTCAATTCTTCCTTCTCTGCATGTAATACGCTAAACGAAAAAAAGGAAATCTAAGAGGCTTGGCAATAAATTTATTTAAAAGGATTAAGGGATGATTTGTTTAGTGGGGGCAGGGAGTATAAAGCACCATATGCCGGGATTTACAGATGAGTGGCTAGCTTTTCACTTCCCTCCTCTCTATCTGTCCTGTTCTCTCTGTGGGCTACCAGCTCAGTATACAATTCTGTTCATAAAAGAAAATTAAATTCTGAGCCTGGAGTGCACTAAACAGTCCAGACTGGTTATGGAAACGTTTTGTGACTATGCATAAAGCATTGTGTACAATAACCATCAATAATACTATAAAGATTGGTGTACAGGACTATGAATGCTAGACCACATTGTCAAACTTTTCTGTTTTATAGATGCTGTCAACATAAATAGTTCTGTGCATACATATTCTGTATATGCTTGTAATTCAGAGCCAAATAAAGTAATATCCCACAGGGTGGTTCTCCCTATTTGTATATTAAGGGGTAGGTAGTGTCGCAGCAAGAATAGTCCAAACACTTATACATGCACAGTGACATTAAAGAGGTTTAGAGGTTTTAAATGAAATTTAATGTGTGTATAATGAAATGTACTACAATTTTCTAATATGCTTTTCTGTGTTTTATATGGTTACCTGTATCTCTACTTCGAAAAACATACACAATAGTGCATAGGAAGGTGCATTCTTACCTTTATTTCAAACATATTCACAATGTCTGTCATGGGTTGCCTGGAACATTTGACTTAATACCGGAAATTAAAAAGTATAGAAATTTCATAGTGCTTAAAACTTTTGCGTTCTTTTTTGGAAATTCACATAAAAAGGCATGGGGGTACGACAAACAGGGTTAGTACTTCAGAAGTAAAATCGTGACCTTGCAATGCATTTCTAAATCACCCTAAGTTCTTTATCAAGCAATTTGTAACACCATATATTTTAATATATGGAGGCATGGCGTCATGGAGGCATGGGGATGAGTAGAAATCCATGGAGTCATGCTGGGATTTCATGTATTTAGATACAGCATGGGGTACAGTTTGCAAATGTTAGGGGTAAAAGGACCTTAGATGACATTACCCTGGTCACATGACTGCAATTTGAGGAGGATATGGGGAGGAGCTGATGAATTCAGCAAGGAAGCCACACCCCGTTGACTCGCTCTAGATCTGACTATATGCAAGGTAAGATTACAAAGTTGATTTTTTGGGGATCTGAGGGAAACAATTTTTAGATATTTGAGGTGGCATTTAGTTAATATAGCTTTTATGGGAACTTGACACTAACTGTGTTTTTGAAAAATGTGATGACAGGTTCCCTTTGAGATTTTCAGTGTCTAAACAGTAGCTCCAGCACACAGTAATTGTCAATATCTCTTAATTGCCTCAAGCACCACCTGAGCCTCCTTGTCTCTTTGGCTACAATATCCAGAACACTATGCATATTGAGGACAGGAAAGGTTAGAACTGTGTTGGACACAACCATAAAAAATTTCAACTCTGTACTGCTGTGAAACTGAACCAATTTCCACATCTTTTGGAAACATTCCAGTAGGACATTGAACCCTCTATTTAAACAGTTGTGCATGGTATAAAGATGCATTGTTGCAATATATTTGAGCAACTGACCCAAAATGGCCAATTTTGCAACCTTTTTGAAACAAGAATTCTAGACTAAGGGTTTAAAGAGGACCTGTCCCCCAAAGTAAACCCTCTCGGAGCACTTACTAAACTAAGCAGCTCCTTAGCCCTAGCCCAGGTGTAGAAGTGTTAAATTGCTAGCTTTATTGGAACATACTGATATAGCTAGCAAACATTGCACTACAAAGCCCTCCGAACGCTGGACCAAGCTTCCAGCATTTTAGCGTATTTATGAAGGGGGGGGGGGGGGGGCGGTCTGAGGCGCTTCCCTCTCTCCCTCTTAGGGTTAATGTAGCTAGCAATTTAACTTTGCTATTTCTCGGGTAGGGCTAGAGAGCTGCTTACTTTAGTAAGTAGCTCCTTGAGGGTTAATTGCGTGTGACAGGTCCTCTTTAATAATGGTTTCCCCATATTTTCTGCATTTTCAAGCATTTTTTGTAAGGGTCTTCTTCTGTAACATCTAATTCATGTATTTTGTTTAAGAGTTTTTGATCTTCCGTGAAGAGAGATTTATTAAAAAAACATCCCAAAAAGCTTTAAACACCAATATCCCACAAAATACCAGAAACAAAATAATCATGTAGAGCATTTAGACTTTTTAGCAATTTGTTATACACTGCAAAATAACAACTGGCCACAAAGTGTCTGACAGAATGGCTGCAAAAAAGGATTAACAAAATTACCACGGTGTGTTATTCTAGCCCATTCCATAACGGAAGTAAGTAGTTCCTAACCCAAGAAAACCCTAAAGTAGTCAGTATAAAATGAAACCTCTAGAGATTCTCTCTCATGGAGCTGACTATTGGTAAACACTAAATGGTTTTCCCGGAAAAAGGTAATTTTGAATATATTTCTATAGGGGGCTTTAAAAGTAAAAAATAACTTATACTTATCTGCTCCTGTTCTCCCACGGCGCTGCCCTTCAATGCTGGCTTCTTGATTTATTCACTGCTCCTCATAGCATTATCATGGCCAACAGGAGCATTAAAATGTAAAAAAACTGAAATCCAAGGTAGACGGCAACAGTTTTGACATTTGGCTCTCCTGTACATACTCATATACTTTTGCTAGCTGGTAGATTTGTAAACCCTAGTGTTTAGGAAAACTGGAGCAGCTGCCCATAACATCAATCATGCTACTGTTGCTACTTTCTAATCTGCCACAGAAAAATGAAAGCTATAATGTGATTGACTACTATAGGCAACTGTGTCAGTTGTCCTTTGTGCTATTTTTTATACTTCCCCTATATTCCATCACATACTTAATGGCAACTTGTGATTTGATCCCCTCAGGCAACAAGCAGATGTTTTTAAACTTCAAATCTTGTGTAATGGGGACACCAGGCGCCACCAGGACCAATATACAAGTTGCATACATTAATCAAAAGGAAAGGCATTGTAAAGGTAAAATTTTACATTCATGAAATATAATATTAAAAGTGTAAACTGTCTATCATGCATTGCTCGGATAAATAACAAAATACAAATTATGAGATAACTAAAGAAAAAATTATTGGATAAAAGTGCTTATCATTTATACTGTTATACAGGCAGTCCCCAGGTTAAGTACAAGATAGGGTCCGGAGGTTTGTTTTTAAGTTCAATTTGTATGTAAGTCGAAAGTGTATATTTAATCATTGTAGATCCAGACAAAAATTTTTTTGGCCCCAATGACAATTGGAGTTTAAACATTTTTTGCTTTAATGGGACCAATGATTATCAACAAAGCTTCATTACAGACACTTTGCAGCTGATCATTGCAATCTGGGACTATAGCAAAGCTTTCAGAAAGCTTCACCAGAGGTCAGAGGGGTCTGTCTGTAACTATGGGTTGTCTGTAAGTTGGGTGTCCTTAAGTAGGGGACCGCCTGTACTATTAAACTATGTAGGTATGTGTCAATGTCAAGTGATAGAAGAATCTCCCTTAGGAATCCTTTAAAATCCTATGGTGTTGGGATAGGCGTGATCCAATAAAAATTGTACTATGCTGTTCTGTCCCCGGTTGTGACAGTCTTTGATTCCTCAGTACTCCTGGCTGGGCCGGAAATGTTGGGGTTCATAAAACCTACTTCAGCTATTCAGTGGCCTTTAAAGGGTGCTTTACCTAGTGGGCCAGTAGTGTTAATAGCCCTGTACCTCAAGCATCTGGCCAGACAATTGTTCGTCATAAAGTGCTTCATCTTGTCTGATGTAAGTGTCTATTAATGCTAAATATTTAGGAACCTATAAGTATTTTTCATCAACTACTATTAACAAATCAGTTAAAGGGGTATTCCAGGAAGCAGCATAATTCATATACATATCGGTCCTTAAAATATAAGTTTTTATGTAATTAGTTGTTATTTAAAAATTTTGCTCCCATTAACAGAAAAATGCTGATGACATACACTGTAATGAAGAATTAAAATGCTACTGGCCCTTTAATCAATCCGTTAATATCCTCTGCGCGGTCCGTTGCAGAGCATACACAGGACAGAAGATGGCTGCTGGTCTCATGTCCACATCACATGTCCTGTACCTGCCTGGGCAGGTCATGTGATCACCACTTTGTTTGGCTGTAGTCGGTTGGTTGCAGTGCATCCAGTGTGGCCAGTGTTGTGGTGATGGCAGTTACGCATCATTACTATGGTAACAGAGCAAGAAAACCTGTTAGATCATCACTAGAAGCAGAGCATAAGAGGTAGGAGGAGTTACTGAAAACTAAAGGATCTTGGGACTTGTAGTTTCCAGTGGCAGCCATCTTGGTGATAATTTTAGACTAATGAAATTAAGTTTTGTTACATTCATTTATTCATTTTTTTGTATCAGACGTTCATATTCCCGGATTACCCCTTTAATGACCAAGAGTAATAGTAGTAATCTAGCAGCCTAGATTCAGTTCATAGCCAGTCTCTAAAACATTGTTCTTCTCATGAAAATAAGCATGTGAAGCATGAAGAAAACTGCAGCACTCACCGAATAAATGTCCATAATATTTATTGAAATGTCCTTCATAAAAAACAGCAGCAGATCAGGTGGAGAAGGAGCAGGGGAAACGCTGACATCCGCGGCTAACACCCGCGGTCGGAGTGGGCTCCGATCGCGGGTGTTTTACCCGTTAAATGCCGCGGTCAACGCGACTGCGGCATTTAACATGCCTTCCGGGGCTCTTTACCCCACAATCAGCTCCCCCGCGCTGTTTTCGGGGGCGCTGATCGCTGCTATGGCACCTCTGGGGTCCGATCGGGACCCCAGAGAAGCCTGAAGGCAGTGCCTTTAAGATGGCGTCTGTGACGTCATCTTAAAGGCAAAGTGTCAGCCTATGCAGATACTGCTGATATCCTGCAATACATGAGTATTGCAGAGTATTATCATGAACAAGCAATCAGATGATTGCTTGTTCATATCCCATGGTGGATCAAGTAAAAAATGTAAAAAAAAAATGTTTTTCAATAAAAAATAACTTTATAAATCGCTAAAAATGCCATATAACGCTCAAAAAAGTCTAAATCATAACACAAACCCCACATATATAGTATCACCGCGTCCGTAACAATCCATAGAATAAAACTAAATAACGATTGAACCCATATGATGAACACCGTAAAAAAAAGCTTTACAAAACCCGCCAAAAATTATAATTTTTACCGATTATATCCCACTAAAAATGCAATAAAAAGTGATCAACAAAACATATGTACTCCAGAATGATACTGTTGCAAAGTACAACATGTCCCGCAAAAAACAAGCCATAAACCAGCTCTGTAGCCAAAAACGTAACAATGTTATGCCACTTGGAACACGGCGATGCAAAAATGATAGATTTTTCCCCACATTAGGGTTTTATTTGGCAAATTTAGTAAAACATAAGAAAAAATATTCATGTCTGGTATCTCCGTAATCGTATTGACCCATATAATAAAGATAACATGATTATTAGGCTATATGGTGAACATGAAAAAAAAAAAAGTAAAAAATCCAATACAGAATTGATGCTTTTCTACTCATGACCTCAAAAAAAGTTCCTAAATTTTCAACAATAGGTGATACCAATCCCAAAATGGTAACACTGGAAAAAGAAAAAAGCATCTCATCCCGCAAAAAAAATGCTGTCACATGGCCCAAATAACGGAAAAGCCTGGGGAAGATAAGTTTATTAGCCTCAAAAGGGGGCAACGAGAAAACTAAAATCCTAGCAGCTGCAGGGCTCCTTCCCTTCTGTGCTCGCTGTGCCCCCCATAAACAAGTAACGGTCCATGTGGGGTGTCTGTACTCCGGAGAAATTGTAGAACAAATTTATGGTGGGTTTCTCTTTTTATCTTTTGGAAATGTGTAAATTTAGGGCTAAATGAACGTACAACCGACAAATTTGACCATTCTAAATTTCACACCGCCATTTGATTATCAATTACTATGAAGATCTCAGGGGTTAACAATCTTCGAAATGCTGTTTCTGACTAGCTGTGAGGGGTGCAGAAAAGGGTTGGTTATATAGGGTGGTTTTAATGTAAATATGTAAAAATAATTTCAAACAGTATTATCCCCAAATAGTATTCTGAAAATACGGAAAATCGCCTTTTGATTTGTAATCCGCGTAACGTCAAATAAATTATCCAGACATTTCAAAATATAAATGAAAAAGTAAGTAGACAATGGGAAATGTTATTCGGCAAGTTATTTAGGTGGTACTTTCGAATACGAAAATGGCAAATTTTTCTAAAAATTCATCATTTTTTTCTTTTCTTTGTAAATAAACGCAAAACTTATCAGCCAAAATTTACCACTAAAATGAACAGTACACATGTGGGGAAAAAACAATCTCAGAATCGCTTTGATAAGTAACGTGTTAAAAGTTTTAAACCATTTAAGAGAAACAGGTCAGATCCAAAAAATGGGATGAGCCTTAAGCTACAAAATGGCTGCGTCCTCTCCTACAGGGGTTAAGGACCTGTTGTCTCAACTTTGTTATGGTTATTGTCCTTTTGTTTACATTTTGTTTGCATTTCTTCTCTGTCCATGATGTATAAGATCTGTGTCACTTCAGAAAGACTGTCATACCATGCTTGAAGAGGGGACTTGCTTGTATCATCTTACATTTCAGCTAGCCATTAAAAGGTATCACAATCTCAAGAAGGTGAATTTATTTGACCTATCAAAAGCAACAGGAAAATCTATGCAAAAAAACATACAAGTTTAGCATAATAATAATAGGCAGCAATCATAAAACTGCTGCTACATCCTTGTCTGCATCTTCCTCTCTTCCTTTACTTATCTTCCTTTGCCCTAATATGTTAGGTCCCTTCACCAGGTATGGTATAACAGTCTTTCTGAAGTGACACAGATCTTATACATCATGGACAGAGAATACATGCAAACAAAACAAAAGGACAATAACAATAACAAAGTTAAGACAGCAGGTCAGGGTCGGCTGCTGGAGCATGGAGAGGACTGACGGGCTGACTCCTCTCCATAGCCGGTAAGTATTTGCTGCATATCACAGCAAATACTTACCGGTAACACCTGCGATCGGTACCAGCACCGATCATGGATGTTAACCTGCACATCACTGCCAGCAAAGCTGCCTGCGGCTTTAAAAAGATGGTGGCGCGTGGGCATGGCTCCCCGTAACATCACCGGACAGCAGCAATCGGTTGCCATGACAGCCTTGGGTCTTCGGAAGACCCGAGGCTGCCTGGATTTAACCCATTCATTACTATGTGCTAATTGCACATTATTATGCATGAGGATGAAAATCCCCACATACGGCCATACTATAGTATGTAGTAGCAATCACACAACCTAGGGTTAAACCTAGGGAGTCTGAAAAATAGTAAGTAAAAATAAAAAAATTATAATTAAAATAAACTAAAAAATCAAATCACCCCCCCCCCTTCCCTAGAACTGAATAATATAAAAACAATAAAAATCATAAACACACAGGTTTAATAACAGTTTTTCACTGCATTTAAATCTTAACATAAAATAGCACCGAATTTGAAAATGGCACTTTTTTGCCATTTTGAAAAATATAAAATTTTATAAAAGTGATCAGAAGGTAGTGCAGCCCTAAAAATGCGTACCATTGAAAACGTCATAAGAGTTGCAAAAATGACACCACCACAACTCCTACAACAAAATATGAAAAAGTTATTAGTGCCAGAAGGAGGCAAAATCTGAAAAATTTTGTACAGGAGGTTTTCATTTTTGTAAATGTATGAAAACATTATAAACCTATACAAATTTGGTATCCGAATTGTAACCGACCCAAAAAATAAGTAGACCTGTATTGGTGTTCGCCCCTCTGAGGCCCCTGCTTCGCGCCGTTTGCTGATGCTTGGCGAACTTAGCCAACTTGTCGCGCCACGTGAAAGCCAAAATCCAAGCCCATAAAAAAAAATGGCCGCAAGCGGTTTTTTTTTCAACCAATTTTACTGCATTTGGATTTTTTCCCGCCATACACGTCATGGAGAATAAATACCATCACTTAAAATGCAGTTTGTTTTGCAGAAAACAAGCCGCTACACGCTCTTATGTGTAAAAAAAAGTAGTGATTTTTGATTGGGGGGTGAAAACAGAATAAAACTAAAAACAAAAGGGACAGGGTCTTAAGGGTTAATAGATGATTTATACCATGCCTGATGAAGGGAACATAGGCTGTCTGAAGCTTGCTGGTAATTCTTTTATTTCAGTTAGCCATTAAAGAGTTATCACAATCTCAAGAAGTTTAATTTATTTGACCTATCAAAAGCAACAGGAATTTCTTCAACTGGCTAACACGATAGAAAACTTTTTTTCTTGTTTCATAGATTTACATACACTTTTTCTTGGACACTTTTATTGTTCAACAAAGAAGCCTTTGAGAAAATTGTAACAGAAAAAAAGCAGCAAAATCATTTTTCTTTACCTGAATTTTTCTTACATAACTGGATCCTTAGAATGTGTGTGTTTTAAAATATCATTAGAAAAATTTTGATCAATATTCTATTTTCACATTTCCGATTCCCTTTTGATACATTTAAGCAAGAAAATTATGGTAAAATTTATTAAAAAATGTATATATGCTTGTTTGACCAATGTGATAAGAATAATAGAATTTCCATTCAAGGACATTGATTTCACTTTGCATTATGGAATAAGGTTACATTGGTGACATTTATCTGTAGGCATTAATAATACTACTGAATGAATGGCTGAACCATCTATGTTATATGAGTGTTAAACAGGATTAGTGTGATTTAGACAGATGTTACGAATTGCTGGGAATAAGCATTAGATAAGATGGATGATTAGGCGAAGGAGAGACATTTTTGCCAATACGTACGTCATTCTAATCTTGTTCACCTTGAAACATGCGATTTTAAATTTCAGATAGTGGTATGCTGAATGTGTGGCTTCAATACCCAGGACAGAGCAGTTACATGAAAATCCCAAGCATTGATATCAATGCACATGAAATGAGAAACAAAGCCCCATAAGGGAATGTGCCAGGCCTAGACTTTGATTGGCAAGTACATATCTGAATGGAGCTCTAGAAGACTATATACATGCAGTAGTGGAAAATGCAGAACTAATCTATCCAATGCAAATGTCACTTTAGAATGTCAATTCCTTATGTTCCTCCTGATTTCTGGCCATAAAGTTGATGGAGTCAAGACAAGGTCTTATTCTATTAACCTTTTATAAGGAGCATTGAGAAAATGTCAAAGGTAAACCTTATCTTAATTAGGAAGGATTTTTATCAAGCTTGTCCACTAGTTCCCAATATAAACTTGTAATCTCTTGTAAAAGAAATCATACATGGTAATTATATAAGATTATATACTCAGATTATACTAAGAATCTTGGTGAAACCCTCACTGCTACACTTTATAAGAAAGAAGAAGTCCTTTCATGCAATGTTCATCCAGAAGAACGCACAATCCCCTATCAGGCAATGCAGAAGATTTTTATATATCCACCATCCACCTGCTCCAATTTAAACAGGAAGGTGCA
This sequence comes from Engystomops pustulosus, assembly GCA_019512145.1. Taxonomy (NCBI): domain Eukaryota; kingdom Metazoa; phylum Chordata; class Amphibia; order Anura; family Leptodactylidae; genus Engystomops; species Engystomops pustulosus. The sequence goes on along the minus strand of CM033642.1, from coordinate 115,358,731 downwards.
GGTCTTCCTGTCTTCTCAGATTCCTCTCACATGAACACTCATCTCCTGTACTGCAAGAGCAAGAAGTGGAGGCATAGAAGAACAGAGCCATAGGCATTTTCTGTCCAGTAGCGTGCAGAGGAGACCTGCTCTACAGACTAGATAAGCTCTTGATCCAGAGGAGGGGAGGGATAGAAGGCTGAGTGTGTGTTTTATTGGTTTCGTGAGATAGCAGAGCTGCTATTTTCTTTTACATTTTTGATACTATTCATTGTTTTGCAACATTTCACTGTGACATTTGCAGTTGTTTTCTCGGGTACACATTTGTCGGTGTAGTGTCCTGCAACAGAGCAGTATTGAACTTTGGCATAAATCTGTTTATTAGTATTATATCTCCATAGAATAGTAGAGAGGGTTAATGAACATTGAGGGACATTTCTGACTCTGTATCTCTAGCTAATGAGAAGCCAGTAATTTTCCAGCCATAGTAGAGATTGTTTTGCATTGGGAAAACAGACTTGGTTACCAGAAAAGCAGACTGCCTGACCTTTAGAATGACAGGTGCTGTCTGGAAAGTTGTCTACACTCAATGAAAGTCGATGGAAGAATGTTTTGTCATAGTTTTTGTGCTTTCCTTATCATTAATCCTTCTGCCAGAGAGGAGATTGAAGATGTATTTTGCATTTGCATTTGGGATGGGGCTGCATTTTTTTTCAATTTAATAATTTTTGCATTCACAGTTTAATTAAATGTATTGGTTACTTCTAAATTCAGCTTAAATTCAATCATTTGTTTTGTGGTCCAATTACATCTTTATGTAAGCTGTAATTTGCATATTTAGTCAATTTCAGCTATTGGCATCTTCATGGGGTGTGGCTAGAGTGCTTAAAAATACAAGTCATAGACTCAAATACATATGTACAAAATGTATAATAGTGTCCACTCCTGTACTCCCCACCTCACATGGTTTGTGTCCATGTGGATTTTCATCATTTGCAAAAACAAGTCTAACCCTCCCCTCCCCCCCAAAAAAAAGTCACACCTACCATGACAGAAAAACTAAACATGAAACATAAGGAACACATGAAAAACAACATAAACGTCCATAAGGTGCAAAAATAGCACAGAGAAATCAGAAAGTGTCTGCTCAGATAGTGCCTGCCCACAGAGCTGAATCTAACACTGAGTAACTAATGCAGTGATAGGAGAGGAAGCAGCAATAAAAATATTATAATTGTACACTAAGCTGTTAAAATTTAACATTTGAGGTTAACATTTGAGAACTTTATTTTATGTGCTCACCCCTTTAATGTAGCTAAGTAGTTATGTCAATGTGATATGGACAGGTACAGTTCTGTTTTTGGAAGAAGGCAACCTTGCTTTTGTAATTCTAAACTCCTTTCTGTATAAATATATTCACAGTAACATTCCATCAGAATAAATTGCATAGTCCAACTTTTACTCTGAAAACTTTATTTTCTTCTATGTACTATGCAATTACGAAATTTCTTTCTTTGACACTATTTTCCACTACTTTGGCTACAGAAATATATTTTATCTGTCTCTGCCGCTATGATTTGCAATGTTTGCTTTTCCATTTTGTATTTAAACAGATATTCCTTATTCAGAATAATTCCTTAACTGACTCCCTACAAATATACTTGCTAGGAGAATTAGATAAAGCAGTAGTCATCTGTCTTCAAGTCATATAATTTAACAGTTGTCTGCTAATCTGTCACAGGAAATGACTCAAAAGGAGATGGCAAAAAGTATGATTAGTGATACCTACAGGTATTTTATGTCTCATCCTTCTTCATTATTAGGCACAGACTAAAAATCTTTTACACCTAGCTAAATTAAATTTGACAAGTCAAAAGGATTCTAAGTTTAGTCACATCAGTAAAAGATCTCCACCTCCATACAATATACCTGACTCTGCTAACATCATACACCATAGAATATGCCATACTACCTCGCCCAGAAACGTTGATCGTCAATTTGTAGAAAATCTTTATTCTTACTATTTTTAAATTTCTTTCATCATAGCTGCTGGTATATTGGTTGATCTTCAGTTGTCATAAATGTGGAAAATTTACATAGCAAACTATCTGGATCGGGCTTTCTTCTTGACCTTCAAGGCTTCAAAGCTGACAGCAGCAGCAGTACATGGAGTTCATTAAAACACCTAATCTGATGATTTTCTGCTGCTATTTTTTTTAAAGAATCTTTAAAATATATTGCATGACAAATAGTCTATCTTTACTCAGCTCAATTTGCTAAGAATTTCTTTAAAAAAATTAAATGCCAGATCATTTGAAGTTCACCACTTACCATCTGAATGATCTAGAGGAGGAATGGGAGGAAATCTTGTGGTCAGATGAGACCATCTTATGTTTGGAAGCAGTCTGCTTATGAGAATTAAGGCTGTAGCATCTGATTTCATTAAAATGGTGCAGATCTTTAAGAGAATATATCATGTTTATATGCTAAATATCAGCTCCACCAAATATAATAAAACATTTACATAAAGTGGTTAACCCCTTTAACCAATGCAACAAGGTAAACCAAACAAGGCTTTTAGTCATTGTGAGATTCATTTTTCATCCAAATTCAAAGTTTCAGATTTTGTTTCAAGTAAGAGTTCTCCATATGGAGACTTTACCAATTAAGGTGCCTTGCAGGTGTGTGGAGACTTATAGCCATTGATAATCCATTAGGGGATTCAGGGAAATATGCAAATATGCTTTCCAGAAACCCCTAGTGGAACATCAATGTTTATTGAATGTTTATTTTTTAATTTTTTATCATTTTTAAAGCCTTTTAAACTTTAACCCTAGATGGTCATTCTTACCACACACTGCAATACTACTGTGTTGCAGTGTATGGGATTTTTACATAGTATGGCAGCATCAGGAAAGTTGATACTCGCTATCAGTGCTGTCTTATATGCAGCAAAACCCACCTCTATATGAAGAGGGCTCACCCATTGAGGGCTCATACATTGTCCGCACCACTGTGCCGTACAGTTAAAGGTGCACGAAAGATGCTGGTGCTCTCTGTCGGAGCAGTGCAGGGGCCACCAGATTCATGAAGAAAGATGCCACCATTTATGAATCTGATGCATCCGGGACACTTCACAGGAAAACTGCACCTAGTGCAGTTTACCTTGTTTTTGATAAATGAAGGCCACTGTAAATTAGCCTTGTTGACTCTTATTTCCTGGGTTTCACTCTTCTTTCCTAGGCTTACAGTGAACCCCCCTTATTTTGACTGACAACTTGTTGTCTCTTTAAATCACTGCACTACTGCCTTGTACTTAGGGACTGTCTGACAATATTCAACTACAGATATATAATACTCTATTTACTTATAAGAAATATTGTGTCAATTTTTTACATGGTGTCTTGTGTTACATTTAGAGATGGGCGAATTTGTTGAAATTCGATTCCACCCTATTCGCCAAATTTTTTGAAAAAATTAGTTTCGAATCAAATCATGACGAATCAAATTAAAAAACAGGTATTTGCTGGCTGCAGAGAGCCTGTAGGGTATTGTAGAATGTTTAAATGCTTAAATATGCACAGGGAACGTGGTTTGTTCTTCAAACAATGTTGTGTTTTAGTTTTGCACGCATATGACAGCTGCCACTCTTAGAATCGCTTCACTCTTCAATTCCATGGGCACTTACAGGGGCCAACTTCACCGAATAAGTGCAGCTGGAACACAAGCTGGATCAGACATTAGCTTGTCAGACTGAATGGACTGATCTGAGGGCCAAGATCCCACTATAACATCAAAGAGTGCACTCTTTTTACACTGACATCAAATGATTCCATAGATTACAACATAACCTGTTCTGTTAAACACTGATACATGTAGAAACCCCCCAAAAGAGTGGAGAGAGTGTCAGCAGTAATATTGCATTGACGTCACTGATAATTTTGCCCTTCCTTTCATCCATCATTGTCCGCTTTCAATCGGTCAATAATCCATCAGTATTGCTAAAGCCAAAAACAAACAGGAGTGGATCCAGAACAGAAAAGACCAGTAAATGCGATATTTGCATGTTCTCTGTGTTCTGTATCCGCATAGTGGCAACGTCATAGAGTGATGGAGGGTGAAAACAGCATTATGGAAATCACAGGGTGTTCCAGGGAGATAGCGGTCAGTTGGCAGCAGCATGAGTAGACCGCAGAGTGGCACATTGACAAATTAAGGAGGTGGCAGCAACATTGTAGGCCACAGAGTGGCACAATGAATTCAAAGTTTGAAATGAATTCAAAGTTTGTAATGAATTCAAAATTTTTAACTTGAATTTGAATTTTTAACTTAAATTTGAAGACTAGAGATGCCACATGCATCATCCATTACAATTTCCCTGAAAAAATTATGTCTTTGCCAAAAAAGAACTTTAAAGGTGGCAGTGGCAGCAGTAGCGGCATGAGGTCAGAGAGTGGCACAATGAAAAATTCTTTAGGTGGCAGCAACATGGTAGGCCACAGTGTGGCACAATGTTAGAGCATGGAGGCGGCAGTGGCAGCAGTAGCAGCATGAGGTCAGGGAGTGGCACAATGATAGAGCAGGGAGGTGCCAGCAGAAGCAGGAGGTCAGAAAGTGGTACAATGAGTGTGGTGGTGGGTGACAATTCCAGTCCCTGTTAAAGATGGTGGAAGACAGATGGAGCAACTGGCAGCAGATGTGTGGCATCAGGTGGGTGGCAGCATCAGAATAGTGGCAGGATAGCCTCTCTAATGCAAATTCCACAAGTTGCGGCCACACATCAAGGCAGCGGATGTCTGCCCCACCTCTTCACTGCCAAGCAGCTGCTGACTGTCCTCAAACACTTTGTCCTCGCTGTATAGTGGGGCTGAGCCCAGACCACCTAGTAGCTCTCTGGCTGCAGGAAAAGAACAGGACAGAGTCTGGTTGATGACAGGTGGGGGTCGCTGACCTGCTCCTGGACCATGCCAACTATTTGTTGTATCTGAGGAACTACAGACTCTTGGCTGAGGTTGTAAGCTGTTGTATTGGAGGAAATGGATGACCTAGTCAACCAATCAACAAATTTTGGGTAGTTAATCAAGACACTGCTACTAGATGGCAATGGCAGTTCTGGCCTCACAGAGTCACCCCTGCTTCAACGTCCCCTTACTGTGCTGCCACTTCTGCCTGCTCCACCTGCCACCTTTCTGTCTGACATAGTGGTTAATCAACTACGTGGATTTGACATGTATTTCTTGCTCTCAACTTTAGCAACAAAAAAGTATTGGAATTTGCGTTACACATATCCCACAATGGACACCCTGTAATTGGAGCAAAAATCACTTTATAAACTACGTAGATTTGACATGTACTTCTTACTCTCAACTTTAGCAACAAAACTATTGTAATTTACTTTATACAGATGCCCCAAAACGCACACCCTGGGAGAGGAGCAGAAAGCACTACAGCAGCTGTGTGGATATGACACAAATTTCTTCCTATTCTCAAAAAAGAACTGCTATTTGGGGTATACAGATCCCCCTAAACGCACACCCTGGGATTGGAGCAGAAATCGCTACAGCACAGTACAGTAAAAGCAGCTAGACGCTACAGATAGCACTTGCAGTGTGAAATGCCAAGATTGCAAATGGCTGACAGTTTTTATAGCACTGTGTGAAATCACATAAGCCTGCTGGTCGCTGATTGGCTTACAGGTCTGCAGCTGTCATAATGGGTGTTCTTTTCTCCTTCCCAGAGTTCTCTCTTCATATAACATGTTGTGCATTTGCAAAATGTATCCCATGTATATATCTGATCACATAAAATCAGATCACATATGATGACATGATATCACAACCCCTTTCACTGAAAAGTGACTAAATTAGTTTGCATTCAGCAGTAAAGTTTGGGGTTTCTGCTTTTGAGTGTAACACATAATACTTTATTGATACATAGTGGGGCACATTTGCTTTTGCGACACACTTTAGTCAGACTGTGCCCGTTCTCCAATGTTAAAATGGCTTGCACAGGTATTTAAGTGCGTATTTAAGTCGCACGCGACCCTTTTTTGTGGTAACGGTTGCGCTGGCTTCCATGTGACCCAATTTAGGGGGCATGCCATCAGACGGTCCGATTGTTTCGGACTGAGCGCAGAATTTGACTTTCAAATGGTGACGCAAGCCCAAGCACTAAGATGCACCACTAAACTCTGTCTGACCAGAGCGGGTAAGCGACACATTCATGATATCGGGCAAACAATCTTAGTGAACTCCAATGACCGGGTAAGTAAACGTGCCTGAATAAGTTTCATTAGTACAATGGTATAATAATAAAAGCATCAAACAAAGGAGTTTAATACAAAATATGACAAAGTGACCTCTGCAAATACATATCATCACATACCCAGGCAGTGGAAGGAGGATAATCAATGGGACCATGCTTTCTTTCACTATATTTAATCTAACTACTGAGAGCATTTCACAAAGTGAAGGAAAAATTAAGCCAGGTTTTCTCCATTTGGAGGCCAAGCAATTGCATGGCACCATCATAATAAATTGACCCAACTTGAAGAGTACATTAAGAATATTAGGTGGTTTGTCATCCAGTAAGTTCTGTTTTTTTCTATCTAGCTAGTACTTCTAGTCCAGAACGTATTTGGCACTGGACAAATTCACCATGTGAAGAGGAAACCCCATAGAAATCCCATAAAAAACTTGAATTGTTGTTTCAGTCAATGAGACCAGACAACTTCCTCTATCCAAAGGGATGGGAGAAGGTAGAGATAATTTTACCCCCAACAGAAGCAAATTAATATTTTTCTTACCATCTACCATGTAGGATGGTTTCTGTCTTTTTGGCTGTAAATAATAACATAACAGAAACTCTGTAATGCCAATGAGTGCTGGCAGTGATACGAAACCCCCTCATCTGCACTAAATGGTGACTGCTATACTCTCGCACCAACATGATATACAGGGTGCACACACACAGGGGATATTAGTTTTCTATATTATACTGTGTAGAACCCCCCTTCATGTGTATCTTTATACAGAAGCTTTGATTTAAATAAGTTAATTGTTGCTTTTAGCTGTTCCATTACAAACTCTAGAGTAACCCCAGGCTGGAGAACAGTACAATGCATACCAACAGGTAATCTAAGCAGTACAAGAGTTAAATATTTCCCTTCCCAATGACTCTTAAAGAGGACCTGTCACCTAAATTTTTGGCACACCTCCGGTAACGCTATCAAACACTGCGGCGGAGTACAGTGTAATCAACAGTCCGATGTATTCATGAGGGGGCGGTCCGAGGTGCTGCCTCTTCCCCGGACCGCGCCGCTAGCTCCATAGGCTGGCAGTGACTGCTGCGGGCTAGGCGGCAGTTACCGCCCCTAGCCACGCCCCAACCCCGCCCCCTCATGAATACGTCACTCTATCACTCTAACACTGCGGCGTTTGATCAAGCACTAGGAGCTGCTTACTTTAGTAAGCAGCTCCTAATGCCAATAAATTGGGTGACAGGTCCTCTTTAAGCTTTATTAACAGACACAAGCATGAGAGATGGGAAGAAGACTGGTTAATTCTGTTTTTCATCTTCATCTAACTATCTTTAATAAAGATATCTTTGAGCAGATTTTAGAACAACCTGCGGCAGTGCTGGATGGATATCCTCTCCCAGTTCAGGAACAGGCTTTTTCTGGCAAGCGACAAATCACAATTTATTAGATACCAGGCTTCCTGGATAGTCTCAACAGTGTGTAACCCTGGAAATAATCTTAAGAGCACAGAGGTTTAATCCAAGCTGTTCCTTTGTATGCCATGTTCCAGGGAATACATCTATAAATATGTAAATCATAATCCCAGCACCTCAGGCAGTGCCTTGTATTGCATAGTCCATGGGTCCCTCTTGAGTGGCCATCAACGACAGGTGATAAAGCAAGGCCTAGAAAATGTCTGCAATGAATTAAATTTGTAGAAACATTCCGTGATGTCAAATTCTTTTTCATAATTAATCTATAGGGAGCTGCTTTCTTAAGGCACTGGCACTAGAGGCATGATTTTTATTTTCCTAACCTGTAAAACCTATTTGCATATTTCTTTCCCCAAATTCTTACAGTAACATCTAAAATGGCCACAGTATCTTAAAACTCTTTTAGACTCAATAGGGTTTTTACCATTGTGTCTAAAGTGGTTAAACCCCACAGAAAATGAAGGCTGTCAGATACAGCTCAGAGCAGGTGCTGGTCACACTTACTCCTGAGATGACACCATATCACAAGACATAAGAGCACGCCATATGTTGAGAAGACTTTCCTTGAAATAACATACTATTGCATCATGTGTGAGCAAGGAGTTAACTTAAAGCAAAAAATGTGGTGTGAAAACAGCCTTTTTATTATTTTAAACTACAAACTTTTTTGGAAATAAAACAGTATGATTCAGTGATAGCAAACAAAATGTTTGTGTTGTTTTTTGCAACGATATCTTAAACTGCAGACAGATGGGCACTTCCACCTTATACTGATGCTTAAATTCACACATACAAGAAAAATTATTTAAAGAGATTCTATTGCTTATTTTCTTTTTTTTTATTTACTTGCACAATGAAATTAGCAAAATATTCTTTCTCTTTATATAATGACAAGAGCTAGGATTTTGTCTGCACTTACCTATCAACTGCATTTAGTAATTTGCTTTACAGCAGCCTTGTGGCCATAGGCAGCAATGGACTTTGGGTGTGTCTGCTATATTTTGTATCCGTTTTGCTTCTGTTTTTTGTCCGTCTTTTATGCTTCTGCTGTTCTGTTTGTTATCATGTCCACAAAAACACTTAAAGTACAACTGTAAAGTATAAAAACTTTTGCCTAACTCTGTACTAAGCAAAAATATAGGTTTTTCCTTGTCTTCCAAACTAATCTCCATTTACTATGCTTACTGGTAACCATGGGAAACCATAAAGAACAGCTAGAGACTACAGGAGGCTTTTTAGGAAGGGCCCTGAGACCCAAGCATATGACTCATAATGTTGCTTCAGGTCGTCGAATTACAAACATGCATCATTTGAAAGTCCTTAAATATACCAGATATATATATCGCATGCTAGCAAGAAGCCAACAGCATGATACAGGTATAGTTAGAATTGTTGTTAAAGACTCTCTAAAACTGTACTAAAACTATTTTTCGGTAACTTTACAGTTATGCTTTAAAGGAAACATACCATACCTTATTAGGTAGATCCGGTGGCAGGTTCCTTTAAAAGATTATAGCTCCCTGCTTTTTCAAATAAAACTGTTAGTGGTCCATATAAAACTCTAATCAAATCTATATGCATTTTTTTTTCAGAGGCTACTGGGGTGTGAAGTAGCTGTGCCATGGAGCCGTAGCTACAGCTACTCCATGTCCCAGTACCTCTCTGTCACAGGTGCTCCTGTGACCCATTGTCCTGGGTCGCAGGCGCACCCGTGTGCCTCCCTGTGCCCGCAGAGCCAGCCTGGAGCCTCACTTACCTTTCCTTGCTCCAGCAGCGGTCCCCGCATTCTAGCGCATGCATCCCCACCTACTAATGCGCACGTGTGCCGACTCTGTAGGATTAAAAGGGCAAGTGCGCCGATAATTGGCACTGGCTGGCGGCCTGCCCTGATAAATGCCCTTCCCTAGAACTGATATCAATATAAAGAGACAGTAAAAATCATAAACATGTTCAGTATTGCAACGTCCCAAAATGTATCAAAATTTAATAGCGGTTATTACTGGTGTATAATCCTGTAACGGAAAATAGCCACAAGAGTCGAAAATGTAACTTTTCTGCCATTTATAAACAATCTAGCTGAGAGACAAGATGCACCACAAGTTGCTCATAGATAATGTGATTCAAATGTTTATTTATATCCAAACAAGAACAAAATCAGACATACATTTAAAATCATTTAAAACATGCAATGTACATGAAATGACAACCGGAGACCCCAGTGTGGGTCTTCACAGTAAACACCCCCTGCTACGAGTACTCAGTGGTCCTCAATAGTCCCTACCACTCACTATACAATGTAAGCCAATATATATATACTCAACGGAGGTATGGTTCTTAGTCAGTGCATATGCCAACAAAAATCTCTGCCATGCAAAGTCCATACAAAAACTCCAAATGAACTGATGAATACCTAATGGCGTTTGTGAAGAAATTATTTTAAATGTATGTCTGATTTTGTTCTTGTTTGGATATAAATAAACATTTGAATCGCATTATCTATGAGCAACTTGTGGTGCATCTTGTCTCTCAGCTAGATTGTTTATAAATATTTATGCATCTGCTCCATGCATTTGCATTTTTGGTTGTGCTACCCACTATATCTTTTGGCAAACTTTTCTGCCATTTGGCAAAATATTAAAAATTCAATAAAAAGTGATCAAAAGGCTGTAAAGTCGCCAGAAGCGCCAGAAGATGGCAAAATGAAGCTTCTTTTTTGTACAGGAGGTTTTAATTTTTGTAAATGTATGAAAACATTATAGAACCTATGTATATTTGGTATCCCTATGAACGCACCAACCCAAAGAATAAAGTAGAAATTTAATTGGGAGCGCACAGTGAAATCTGTAAAATCCAAGTCGCTAAGAAAACGGCGCAAATTCATTTTTCATCATCTTCACTGCATTTGGAATTTTCTTCCCTCTTCCCAATACACAATATGGAATATTAAATATCTTCAGTACGAAGTGCAATTTGTTACCCAGAAAACAAGCCCTCATACATCTCATTTCATGGAAAATAAAAAAGTTACTGATTTTTGAAGGTGGGGAGAGAAAAAAGAAAATGCAAAAGGGAAAAGAGGCCTCGTCGGGAAGGGGTTAATACTCCCCTCCAGAATTACGTAACTGAAATCTTTGCCATGATCCTGGTACAGGCTATACAATATTTGGGCCTGAGCTGCCCTGTACCCTGCCCTTACATGCTCACTTTTAAAAGGGTGGTGAAAAGGTAACTCAACTGGCATGCAAAGCATGATAATTTCTGTTCAATATGTGGAATACACAAATGTAGCAAACAAAGAGGAGGAGACATACTAGAGAATAAAATGAAATATACAAATCACCAATCATATTGCTGCTCTCTCAACCCCTGGAAAGGCTACAGAGCTTGTTTTCATATTAATAAGTATTAATAAATATTCATAAGTTTTTGTATCAGGATATTCAGCAGTCCCAGAGAGCTCTTTATCTCCCCCCCTACATACAGCCAGGCGCAGTGTATCTCTATGGAGAAGGCAGTGTGAAAGTAGCCTAAAAGCCGCTGGCAAAGTCCCCAACAACATTACTGCGGCTATGCATGCTTAGGCCCTAATGTGCTTTACTGTGTCTCCCTGAAATGCCGGTACCCTGAGTAGCTGAAGTGATTTAAATACAGCTGGCACCTTTGCCACCATTTGTGGTTGGTGCTGGCAGTGTTGCAGCCCCTCAGTAACAACAGCAATGCCCCAATTTAATCATGGCTATGATTGGCTAGGTAGGAAATGTGACCCTGCTGCAGAAGAGAAAGGCTTACATGCCCAGGCATCATTACAGAAAGGAGACAGAGCTAGGGAGAAGTTGCTGCTCTTCAAAGGATGAGTCAGAAAGGCAGGGACTTACCAAAAAAAATTATTACCCTTTCCAGAGCAGTTAGGTAAGGAGAGGAGGCTGCTATGCAGGGCCGGAATAAGATTGGTGGGGGCCCCTGGGCGCAAAATCTGGTGGAGGCCCCCACTGAGTGTAGCATACACACAAGTCCTCCTGCTTCCTTTCCACTATCCAAAGAGTAACACCACTACATACAGCCCCCTCGGCCCCCAGTAACACAGCTACATACAGCCCCCTCGCACCCAGTAACACAGCTACATACAGCCCCTCGCCCCCCAGTAACACAGCTACATACGCCTTCCCCCCAGTAACCAGTACATACAGCCGCCCTCCCCAGTAACACAGTACATACAGCCGCCTCAGCCCGATAACACAGTACTCACCCTCGCCCCCAGTAACACAGCTACATACAGCCTTTCAACCCCAGTAACACAGATAATACAGTCCCTTGCCCCCAGTTAACACAGCTAACATACAGCCGCCCATCCCCAGTACACAGCTCATACAGCCCCGCGCCACCCAGGAAACACAGCATGCACATACAGCACAGCCTCACCCCCAGTGTAACACAGCTAAATACAGCCCCCTCGCCCCCAGTAACACAGCTACATACAGCCCCTCGCCCCCAGTAACACGCTACATACAGCCGCCTCCCCCAGTAACAAGCTACATACAGCCACTCGCCCCAGTAACACAGCTACTACAGCCGCCACTCCCCAGTAACACAGCTACATACAGCCACCTCGCCCCAGTAACACAGCTACATACAGCCCCCTCGCCCCCAGTAACACATCTACATACAGCCCCTCACCCCCCAGTAACAGCTACATTACGCCGCCCTGCACCCTAGTAACACAGCTACATACAGCCACCTCGCCCCAGAATGTAGCTACATACAGCACCCTCGCCCCCAGTAACAAGTACATACAGCCGCTTCACCCCCAGTAACAAGCTACATACAGCCGCCTCATCCAGTCCAGTAACACAGCTACATACAGCCGCCTCACACCCAGTAACAGCTACCCAGTCAAACATCTTTACATACTTCACCGTACCAGTATCAGTCCAAACAAACATTACACCCAGCCCACACAGCACTGCAGTCCCAGCGTGGTTGTTGTTAATAGGAGAGATTGGGCCCCATAGCAGATTTCTGCATGGGCCCCCCTTCCCCTTAAAAAATATAAACATATGTCCGGCTGATTCACATGAAACGTGTGTGGCATAGATAGAGCACGCTCTCTCTTTGCGGAGGCCAGCACACGAAAACAGTGGTCTCGTTGCTGCCACCGTACCAGGCCCATGCGCTATAGATGCCTATGAGGGAAGTATATCCGGTAACAAAGTTGCCAGCCAGATTACGCCACCCTAGTCTTGTGAAGTACCCCTATACAGTCATGTTATACAATAACACACTGTATATACACACATATATACGTGATATACTACACACATAATAAAGTTATACACTCGTTATACTTGCAGCCCATAACTATCTACAACACAAGTATAACCTGACACACGTCAGTAATTGAGACTTATACATACATACCATCTACACGCAGATACCAAATAACCAGCATCATTCATTATATAAATTGTGCACATATATATGCTTATGTCATCTAGCGTGTATAAACAGTAGATGCAATAACCCCAGTATTCAACACATAAATAGTATATACACCGATACACATATATACATATATACACCTATCACACAGTAGATGCATAATACTTCATATACACAGTAGATCATACACTCACCGGCCACTTATATAGGTACACCATGCTAGTACCAGGTGGCTCCCCTTTTCCTCAAACTGCCTCAGTTCTGTGGCATAGATTCCAACAAGTGCTGGAAGCATTCCTGAAGATTTTGGTCCATATGGACATGTATGCATCACACAGTTGCGCAGATTTGTCGGCTGCACTGCACTCCATGATGCCAATCTCCCGTCCACCACACACCCAAAGATGCTCTGTTTGCGATTGCAGATTGTGACTGTGGAGGCCAGTTTGAGTACAGTAACTACATCGTACTGTTTCAAGAAAACCAGTCTGAGATGATTCCGCTTTTTACAGACGCTTATCCTGCTGAAAGTACCATCGATGTTGGGTACATTTGGTCATGAAAGGATGGACATGGTCAGAACAATAACTCAGGTATAGGGCTGTGGGCGTTGACGCAAACAGCTCAATGGTAACCAAGGACCCAAAGAGTGCCAAGAAATAATTACCCACACCAGACACCACTACCACGCCAGCCTGAACCGTTGATACAAGGCGCGGAATGGATTCCATGCTTTCATGTTGTTGACGCCAAATTCTGACCCTAGCTCCGAATGTGCGTTCAGGGAAATCGAGCCACAGACCGCACAGTTTTTTCCAAACTCTACTTGTCCAATTTCGATGAGCTTGTGCAAATTTGTACCTCAGTTTCTGTTCTTAGACTAAAGAGTGGCACCCGTGTGGTCTTTTTCTGCGCTCTCTAGCCCTATCTGCCCTCAAGTTTCGACGTACTCGTGCGTTCAGGAGATCCTTTCTCCGACCGTGGTTGTAACGGGTGCGATTTTGTCCTGTTCCGTCTTTCTACTCAGAACCAAGCTGCCATTCTCTCTGACCTCTGACATCAACAAGTGCATTTCCACCCCACGACGCCGCTCACTGGATGTTTTTTTTTTTGAGACCAATTCTGCTGTAAACCCTAAGGAAGATGATTGTGCGTGACAATCCCAGTAACGAAGTTTGAAATACTCGACCAGCCTTCTGGCACCAAAAACACATGCAACTTCAAAAGGCACTGCAAAACTCACTCGGCTCTTCTTTTTTTCTCCCCATACGATGCTCGGTTTTGACTGCAGGCAGATTGTCTTGACCATTCTCATGCCTAAATGCCACTGAGTTTGCCGCATGATGGCTGATTAGAAATTATGTTAACGAGCAGTGGACAGGTGTACCTAATAAGTGGCGGTGAGTGTAACTAGCATATAACATATGTTACACATATAACAGTAGATAACCTATGATCAACAATATACACAGTGGATCCTCACTACAACAGTATATACATATATACACATATAGACAAGTAGATGCCTATAAGACCCGTATACATATTCTACACCTATACCAGTGGATGACTAGTATCACATGATATACATTATACACACATACACAGTGGGTGCCTATATACACAATAATATTTCCATATATTAGCACATATATCACGAGATGCCGATGTACACAGTATATACATATATACACAGTATCATTGCCTACATCACAAGTAGATGGCCTACATTTACACTGTCATTGCTAAACATGGTATATACAACATATAACTAAATATAATATATATATAATGATATTATAGAATCGTGAAGTGATACACAGTATATAAACACAGACACATACATTAGTAATCTTACCCTCGGTGACACGCGTGGTGGCGCAGGCTGGCTTCGGGCTGGTGCTTGTGTTCTGCGGGGATTGTGGTCGATTGCTTTGTTTCGGGGGTCGGTTGGGTGTGCTGATTCGGCCGGGGGAGGAGGGTTGGCGGTGCTTGTTCAAGCGGAATGCAGAGCGATGGAGCGGTGGCCGGGACGGGAGCGGAGGCGGCGGGCCGGTTCGAGCGGGTTGCTTGCGCGGGACGAGCCGCGGGGGGGGGGGTGGGGGGGTTGTTTGTTGGATGAATCGATCACAGCGGGGGATGGGTGGGGGGGGGGGAGGCCGCACGGGGGGGGTAGGCGGAGTCACTTGTGCCGTGCGGGGCGGGCGGCTCCGCCATTCTGTGGTTTGTACTGGCGAGGAGGCCATGCAGGGGGATGGGCGAGCTGGGAAGCAGTTACCTGTGGCGGGGGGAGGGTGCTTGCGGAGGCGGAGTCACTTGTGCCGTGCGGGGTGGGCGGCGATAGGCGGGCTGCGGGCGGCTCTGCCATGAAGCATTATGGACGGGCGGGGAGGCCATGCAGGGGGATGGGCGAGCTGGGAGGCGGTCATCTATGCAGAGAGATGGGCGGGGAGGCGGTCACCTATGTCTAGGGGCGGCGGGCGGCTCAGGAGGGTGTGTGTGGGAGGAGCGGGGGTGCGGTTTGGTGGGGGTCCCTAGGGGGGGGCAAGATGGTGGGGGCCCCGGGGCTCTAGCCCCGCGAGCCCCGCCTATAATCCGGCCCTGCTGCTATGATTAGGGACAGGTGTAAATATGAAATAACTACCCTTGGCTATTCACAGACTGCTATAGTGACCGGCCAATTTTGGTACTATTTGTAATCCCAGAATCATACAGCAATATCTTAATAGGGCAGTTTTAGTACTATTTTCAGTTCCACCATCATACAGCAATATCTTAAAGGGGCAGCTTTAGTACTATTTGCTGTTCGCACATCATAAATCAATATCATAAAGGACCAATGTTATTACTATTTGCAATCTCCCAGCATCATAAAACAATATGTAAAAGGTCCAGTGTTTGTACTATTTGCAGTTCCAACATCTTACATCAATATGTAGAGGGATCAGTTAATACTATTTGCAGTTCCAACGTAATTCAGTAATATCTTAAAGGAAACCTACCATTTAGAATGGCAGGGGTAAGCTGTAAGTACCGAGCACCAGCTCAGGGTGAGCTGGTGCCGGTACTTACTTTCGTTAGTGTTATAAACCGCGGTATCGCGGTTTTAACACTTTTTAAACTTTAAGAGAGCAAAGAGGCTTTCGGCGCTACAATTACAATACAACAAAAAATCTCCGTATTTCCGAGTAGTGCGCGTGCACGATCGTGCACACGCAGCGCCGAAGCGTCTTCCTGCTCGAAAGTTTAAAAAAAGTGTATAAACGCGGTACCTTGGTTTATTACCACTAACAAATAAGTCCCACGCCCGGGGCACCAGCTCACCCTGAGCTGGTGCTCGGTACTTACAGCTTACCCCTGCCATGCTAACAGCACATCTTTAAGGGGACTAAATGTTGCAGGATATTGTCCCACCAATATGATTTCCGGGACTTATCCTTAGTTTAGGCCAAGAATATTTTAAAACTGAAAACTTAATTAATTTAAAAAAACAATAACTATTACACTGAGAGGGGTATTCAAAGGAGTAGTAATTAACACATTTTCTGTTAATCATTTGTCTTTCTGTGTTTGTAAACTTTTAGGCATTGTGAAGTTTCTTCTTAATAATAATAATTCTTTATTTATATAGCGCACACAGATTACGCAGCTCTGCAAAAAGTGACAAACTGGTCCCTGTCCCCATGGGGCTCACAATCTAAACAACCTAACAGTATGTTTTGGAGTGTGGGAGTATAGTATATAAGTCTCTGGTCGCGGCTAGGGGGTAACAGTGGTTTACACTCTCTGTTTTGTTTGTTCAACATTCTGTTTACTAATTTATTACTGGGGAATTTTCACAGATATTGGAACAACTACTACCATGGATTTAAACGCCAGGGATAGTAGTCCTGGCTCATACAACTGAACCAGGTTTTTAATGATGTGTCAACAGGTGTGGACGGAAGTGGCCAGATGGGTGTGAGCATGGCTCAAGCAATGAAACCTTCTTACACACAAATGAGAAACTTGGTGGACAAGGGCCTTTTTAGAGAAAACCATCAAACTGGGGTAATCTCCGAGAGCTTAGGTTTCGGTCACGTGTGTTTTTTGAGCCCGGTTTTAATTAAGATAATTGGCAAAACCGGTCAAAAATGCATGCGTTTTTTAAAGGACTGTTTAAAAACAGGCCAAAAGAAGATTCAAATGCCAGTCTGACACTATGGAGCAGATTATCACGCTGTTCCTGAAGTCAAATATCTAGTTGCCTTTGCCAACCCATCACAGATCCCCTTAAAATATTTCATGAACACTGGTATAAAAGAAGGCTGAGCTGTAAGTGTGGTTGCCCTGGGTAATAGTAATATTCTGACTTCAACAGCGTGATCAAATTGCCCGATAGGTGCAACTTATTTTACATTAACATGCTGTCCATGTGGCCTTGTAATGTTCATCAGTCTTATACACATATGTTAAGCTTTTAAATGAGCAAAAGACCTTGTTGAGGCACATTATTTTCATTAGAACACCGTACAATCAGCTTAATCAACAGAAAAGAGTCTTAAGTTCTCTTTAATTCTCTGATAAGAGGTCTTTCCCGGGTCTAGAACTCTCGTTCAACATGTTTTTCATGGAAATCAGCTGAGAGTTGGAAGGAGCAAGGGATTTGCTATTTAATAACAAGAATGATCTGGTACAGATTTCATGTTCTTGTGTGGGGCTCGGATATATATCTATATAAAATCACATAAGTTCCTTACTAGGTGAAAGCCCAGTCTGCTGTCAAGTATTCATCCATTATTATCTAGGGTGAAGACCGCTCTGTGTGTGGTTTCACATCAGTGGTAAGAAACGTTTTAGTACACACTAAACCTTCATTGAGCACAATAAAATAACACTACAACCTGGTAAAGTATGTCCTTCTGTAAAATGTGCCTGATGACTAGCAATAAGAACCTTGTTTGTGTCTATAGTAGAAAGCGGGGTGGTGAAGGCACGGTAAGCTATTGGAAGTAAGACACTTCCACTTGCGTGCGGTTTTGTCCTGTGTTCGAATCCCACCCCGGTAACATTTGAAAGGAAGTTGTAGTTTCTCTCTGTGTTTGCGTGGGTTTCCTCTGGGTTTAAATTGGTTTCCTTCCAAGTCTGCGGCATTGACCACATTAAGAATAACATCAGGGGAGGCCCGGTAGCACAAAAACTGGCACAGTGTGAGACCAAATGGATCTGGACCCTGAAAACCTTGAGCCCATTGGGCCTAAATGAATCATTGAGCTATGCACCCATCCTCTGACCTCTGACCCAGTCACCACTGTTTTTTTAACCTGTATTTAGGGATCAAGTTTTTATCACATTACTCTTTTGTAAATATGAAGTATTTTGTACATAGGAAGTATCAATTTGTATTAATTTGCATTTTGTTCTATTTTATTTTATTAGCAGGTTCCATATTCAATCTCCGTAATATCAGAGCATTGGACTTGAAAGAGACGGGCCATACAAAATTTTGTTACAAATAATAATAACTACCTTTGGACTTACTCACGGATGATAACACTGTAGAAACGATTTATTTTCACGGGTCTGTTTATCCTACTTTAGCCTTTTTTCTCATCTTTCCTCATTCTTTAATTGTTTTAAACTGCATAGGGATTTACCTTAAAAATACACCATAGTGGCCTGTCGTGCGTCGACATACCTTTGACGCAACACCAGCGCCTTTGGGTTGCCGCCGTTCACATCACAGCGGACACAACACGTACATTGTATTCTGTGTCACACATTGTTATTTAAAGCTTGATTTTGGGCAAACTATTTCATCACCTTTTGAGTCACCATTCACACTAGCAGTCAAACATGTTCGGTCGATACCTTCTCAGTACCACATTATTGCCCAGCACCCACCCACACCTACCACTACCTGTTCATCCCACGAACACTCTTCATAGTATCCTTATTTTTTCTCTGCATTTACACTTTATATATTTCCCCAATATTTGTATTGTTTTGACACAGTTTTCACCCACATCTTACTCATATAAACTATACAGGTGCGACACATCCATGGCACATGAGGTATATATAAGCGGTGCCACTATAACAAAACAGTTTTATGCGATTTTTTGCTAATTATCTCTTGTGAAATAGTGCAATATCAGTGGACGATATCTGGGAATCACACAATCCGTGAATTTTCTTAGCACCAGATACTTTTCTGATTAAACTACAATTGCAGTATCACAGACATTTGTCCTCATATGCACCATGTGCTTTCCAAGCTGTCTTGTACATCCATTTTTATTTTCTAAATAGTCCCATGCATCACCCCAGTCCATCTGGTTGTAATTCTGTATTTTTTTTTGTAGTGTCCTTGTTTCTCTTAAACCAAAATCAGCCTGCCAGCAGTTTTTAAATGTCTGTTTAATATGTGTTATTTCAATAAAGATGCATTATCACATATAAGTCAGGTAAAATGGCTTGTTTTGTTCTAGATAGGTCTTATATTTGTTATCCATCGCCTAATTCCTTCTAAAATCAATGAGGCTAATGAGTCTGGGGGAAGTCCCTCTGTGATGTGGCTTTACAGGCTGTTACACTGCCTCACCCTCCCCTATGCTTCCTCAGCACTTGTGCATTGAGCTTCCTAGTACAGTAAGCTATGATGTCCCAAATCACTACTTCCTGACATGCTTTTAACAAAGCACATCTGTATCTGTTAGCACTGAATCCTTGTATACTATATATTGAAGTGTTATACTGATTAACCCCTTAAGGACGCAGTCTTTTTTGTTCATTTTTCACTCTCCAGCTTCAAAAATCTATAACATTTCCATTTTTCCATGCACATAGCTGAGGGATTATTTCTGCTTAACAAATTGTACTTCTCAGCTACGGTATGTATTATTCCATATCGTGTACTGGGAAGTAGGAAAAAAATTCCAATTTAGACCATTTTCTGGTGGCCTTGGTTTTTACAACTTTCACTGTGCTCTCCAAATAACACCTTTACTTTATTCTTTGGGTCAGTACAATCACAAGGATACTAAATTTATATGTGTTTAAATATATTTCAAAAAATTAAAATCTTGTGACACTAATACCTTACTTCAGTATACAGAGCTGTGTAAGGTGTCATTTTTTCTAAGATTAGTTGACGTTTACATTGCTACCATTTTGAGTTGATCACTTTTTGTAAATTTTTTTAAGTTGCAAAATGTGTGTTACACTGGGTATCATCCTTATTATATTTTAAGTGACTGGACATTTTGGGATGCGGTGACACCTAACATGTTTATGATTTTACTTTTAGGTTTTATTAACATTTTCTTTACTATTTTTCAGACCCTATAGTGTAATTTTACCCTAGGTTGTCTAATTAATCCTACCATATGCTGCTGTGTTATACCTACTTTATCCCAACAATGGGAAAAAAATCAAGAAAATAGAATGAAATAAGCTTTATTATAACAATCTTAAGAAAACATTTAAAAAGCAGCAAGACAGTCTAAAGCAGACAGTTGGTTACGCCTGATGCAGCATTCTCCATAAAGTGCAAAAAGTGTGTGTATGTAAGAATACTTAATTGATCACAGGCAAGGAACAGAGTGGCCGGCATCCTATTTAACAAGAAAGGTAATGTATATGTGTAGTATGAAGGACTCTAATCACACATATTTCCAATAATTGCACCAATGTAGCCTGGGTAATAATGTCCCGGACGTGCGTTTCCACTATACCTCCAAAAAGTGTACTCAACTTCCAACGTTCCCCCAGCAGGTTCTTTTCTATCCATCGCATGACCGGTATCTGTTCCGTGTCCTGATCCATCGCAGGCATTGTGATTTCAGCTGAACGCTGACATTCTAATGTGTACACCAGCATCGGCACACACTATGATGTCAGCAAGTGGCTGACGTCACGATGCCTGCAACGGACAGCGCGGGGGAACACAGAGCTGATGCCAGAGCATCACTGAATAGGGGGGCGTCAGAAGGTGAGTACAGGCGGTCCCCTACTTAAGGAGACCCGACTTACAGACAACCCATAGTTACAGACAGACCCCTCTGACGTCTGGGGAAGCTTTCTGAATGCTTTACTATAGTCCCAGATTGCAATAATCAGCTGTAAGGTGTCTGTAATGAAGCTTTATTGATAATCCTTGGTCCCATTACAGCAAAAAATGTTTTAACTTCAATTGTCACTGGGGCCAAAATTTTTCTTGTCTGGATCTACAATTATAAAATATACAGTTTCGACTTACATACAAATTCAACTTAAGAACAAACCTCCAGACCCTATCTTGTACGTAACCCGGGGACTGCCTGTACACTATTTTTCCTACAGGCATTATATTGGGGGAGCTGGCAGGCTATATACTGCAGGAGCTGGCAGGCTATATGCTACAGGGGCTGGCAGGGTATATGCTACAGGGGGTGGCAGGCTATATACTTTGGGGGGGCTGGCAGGCTTTATACTTTGGGGGGGGGGCTGGCAGGCTATTACTGGGGAGGCAGGCAGGCTATATACTGGGGGCTGTGACCAATGCATTTCCCACCCTCGGCTTATACTCGAGTCAAAAGGTTTTTCCATTTTTTTGTGTTAATATTAGGGGTCTTGCTTATACTGGGGTTGGTTTATACTCAAGTATATACGGTATATTCTGGTTGATCAGACCCATACTTGGTGTTATTACGGGGATATAGGAGCCAATATGGCCAGTTAGATATATAACATCATAGTTCAAAATTGTTCTTTATCTCCCCCATTTTTGTTCGAGATTTGGTATTAAGTTCATACACTGCCATACTACAGTATATGTGGATTTTTCACATGTATTACAATGTGAAAATCACACATTGTAATAGATCAGCAACAGATCGTCACCCCCCCCCCCTCATGAAATCAAGGGGTAACGATTAAAAAAAACAAAAATCTGTGTGCTTTTGCGGCAATATGCAGCAAACCCTATGTCTCTATAAAAAAGGGTCATTTTTTTATATATGTCATGGAGAGATAAGGCGTTAAAGAGAAGTTTTCTACATGCTGCTGACATGGGGCCACTAAAGTATCTAGTGCTCTCAGGTAAATTCATGATAATCTGGCAATATGATTTTCTCTACTGGGAGATAAACAAAATTTTTGGATTATGAAGAGAGATATATAGACAAAATATAAGTTAAAAATAAAAAGCCTATTAGTTTATTTAGCAAAGCTTCAGAATGCATCTTCTTTGCCAACTTGTTTGGAACAATTCCTGGGCAGCCGTGTCTGATGTCAGATCTTGTCTCCTGTGCCAGGTTTATCCACTGTTCTGCAATTAATAAGACTTTGATACCTGATGGATCTTAATAGGTCTGCAGGAGAAATGTTCAGCTAGATTTCACTTTGAAGTGCAATAACTGAATCATAGGGGATATATGAAATACAAAATTTTCTCAGGCTTATAACAATCATGGATCTATTACAAGATTCCCTTTTTAGTGATCAAAGCTGAATGAAAGCTGTTAATATAGTAAAGTAGAGTGTCGAAGCAGTGCAGGAAACGCCAAATTCATGAAGAATGTGCGCCACAATTCATGAATGAACGCATGAACGCATGTGCAAATGAACTAAGGTAAGTACAATGAAACCATTAAATAGGTGATATATCTAGAACGCAAACTTGGCAAGGACAGTACAATTGTACTGATAAGGTAACAATAAAACAGAAATAACACAGAAAAAGTCGTATAATTGTATTGAAAAATGTATGGGAAGTTGAAAGTGCTCATAAAGATCAATGTGGTAAGTATACTCTCAAAACATAATGTTCGCTGTAGAGCAAAAATAGAAATGCCAGGCGGCAAATGACAAGTCGGCAGATCCTCCCTGTATAATAGTATAAATTGGTACATAAGATACAGACATAATTAATTGTAAATTCATAAACGATAATAAAAAGTAGATAGTAAACATGAGTATGTGTGAAAATCCTAGAGCAATATATATTTTTTTTTATAGACAATTACAACGATCAGATTCCTGAAAAGAATATCAAGGCCTGGTACACAGACAAGAGGAGGCATTCAGAGCATTTGAGGTCAAAATAGAAGGAGGCAATTGTGGCATTTTGGATAAGCAGAAGTCTTACTCGAGTATAAGCCTAGTTTTTCAGCACAAAATTTGGCTTATACTCGAGTCAACTAAAAAAATAAAGACAAAACTCACCTTTCTGACGTCACCCGTAGGTCCTCTTCTGTCTGAGACAGTCTGAGACAGAAGAGGACCTATGGGGGACGTCGGAAAGATGAGTACAGTGTTATTTTTTTTTCTACTACAGAGGCTGGGCAGGCTGTATGCTACAGGGACTGGCAGACTATATACTGGGAGGCTGTAACCAATGCATTTCCCACCCTCGGCTTATACTCGAGTCAATAGGTTTTCCCAGTTATTTTGTGTTGAAATTAGGGGTCTCGGCTTATACTCGGGTCGGCTTATACTCGAGTATATACGGTAAGTACAGTTCCCTGGATATATATCATCAGCCCAAAAAAAGAATAAGAGGGCAGAGTCCTTCAAGTTCTTTCTTATGGAAACAGGGATCAAAAGAGATGAACCCTGGACCACGTCTGGGGGCTTTAGGCCACAGAATCCACACCATATGTTCTTCTGTACTTTTCTGTAGTTCACACTTTAGAGACCAGCATCAAATCAGATGTCTGTGAAAGTGATAGTAATAAGAAAAGAAGAAAACAAACACTATTAGTGAAACTGTAAACTGAATGTGAACATGATGAGGTCCTAAAAACATAATACATTAGGAGGACCAATTGATGAAGAAAGTGATACATAGCAAAAATAACAAATAATGTATGTTATAAAACCGATAAGCAAGGTGGAGGATATGATGACTACAGAATTACTATATAAAAGTGTACAGAATATTACATGGCTTATTTTTTATAAAAATGCGTAAAAGCGAGTTCCTCATTAAGCCCCTTTGCGGAAACACAATCCAGTGTGTAAATCCATCTGGACTCTCTTTGTAGGAGTCTCGGGATCACACTGCCACCCCTTTTGAAGAAGAAGGTGAACTCCGGCGGACCTCGGCGGGAAAGCGACACATGCAGGAAATTGGACGGATGATCTTAGTGAATCACAGCAGCTCCGAATCCTCTTCGGACAATGCACCTCGGGGATCGCGACGGGACGGGTAAGTAAATGTGCCCCATTATGATTATACCCTGGCCTAAGACTTGGAATGCATCCTTGCTTCTCTATATACACTAGATATCTATAGAAACATTACGCTACATATGTAATCAACTTTACTCATACCTTTACTCTTTACTATTTATTTTTTTAGGGAACATCTGACTGGGCAGATTGTCATTTCCGATCAGAGTGCGTGCCCTAAATCCTTATTCTAACATGGGGATACAAGCAGAGAAATAAGATTGTGGCAATGAAGGAAAGAGGGAATTGAGGGTCTGCAATGTATTCTGTAAAAAGGTCAAATTCACGCAAAAAATGTGTTTTCAGTATTGGTCCATTGAAAGCTAGTGGAATCTTACATCTCTTTACTTATCTGAATAAGCCTAATTCACAGGAAGTTCAAGTCATTTTGAATTTTGAGGCTAAATCTGGTGAATTAACAGGGCTAAACCCATGAAGATTATGCCTGCTGTGTATCTGACTTGACACACAAGCCTGTTCTTCTATATGTTGATACACTTTGAGAAAAGTCTGTACCCTGTACATACAGGACTTTGTGCTGCCCTTTTTTGCATCAGTATGTCTGACCATTTCATGATCCGGTTAAATAAGATATATAAGGCATGCTGTAGTACATCATTTTTACATAGTATAATGTTTTATAGCACATAATACTGTATATGATTTCCCAATAATATACTGTAAAAGCAGTCTGCTGCTCAATAGAAAAAACTGTATAAACTGTATAAATAATGATATTTTATAATATATTTAATGCTTCTCTTCTCCATGTATACTGTATAATAATTTCAATACATGA
Source organism: Engystomops pustulosus (assembly GCA_019512145.1). Classification (NCBI taxonomy): domain Eukaryota; kingdom Metazoa; phylum Chordata; class Amphibia; order Anura; family Leptodactylidae; genus Engystomops; species Engystomops pustulosus. The sequence goes on along the minus strand of CM033642.1, from coordinate 115,333,593 downwards.
TTATTAAATATATTAGGGTGCCAAGTCATAATTTATTAAAAAAAGGAATCAGGAGGCCTGCTACTGATAAGAAAGTGCATGTAGGTTAACATGAATAAGAAAGTACAAAATGAGAAATAAAAGCTGCAAAGGTCAGGCAAAATGAATGATAATTAATAACATTTTGCTTAAAGGAGGCTGAATATTTGAACTGAAACATGAAAGGAAATGATAGATCTATTAATTTTTGGATTGGAAAGGGTATAAGTAGGGCAAGGAAAATGCGATCTTACACATCAAAGCAACTTTGGGCTTTTGTTTGGGAGGGCAGGCATGAGAGAAGGTATTGGATTTGAGTAACTAGTATTGTTTTTGTGTCACACAGAAGGAAAAGTTCACTCTTCTCTACATTATACAGTTACATGCTTATTAAGCAGATATCTTGTGAACCACGGCAATTGATTGATTGGGATGGAAGGGAACTGTAATTAGCTACTGAGATATAGCCTGTGGTTTTGATAGGAGAAAAAGTGAAATGGATAATTTTCCCACTACAGAAAAATGTGCTTATGCCTGATTCATGGCAAAGCCCTTGAATTTTGATAATATTATTCATATAGTAATTCAATAGTTTAATTTACTTCTATCACTTTAGCTGAAGTCTGCACATCGGAAAACCTTAAAAAAAATCACATATACTATCTGTGTCAAATTTGAAGTTAGCATGGCAACAAACAAACTGTTGTGTATTGCACATATCAGCATATTTTGAAGAGTGAAGGGTGAAGGACTGGAAAGGTCAAACTTTGGTTGCAGATTTTTTTTTTGTCATGATGTCCAAAAAGGTCTCAAATATTCATAAGCCCTTCTGCTATAACGAAAACATCTGTCAGAAAGTAACAGGGTTATTTATCAAAATCAGTGTTGTTTAAGGACATTGTGAAAGCGTTGCCAATTAGAAGCTGCTTAAGATTTGCGTGATGTTTCTCTTTTTACAAAGCTATGCTTGGATTGACATTGACTTCTGTAAGGGCGGCTTCACATTGCCATTTTTTTCACTGAAGCCACTTTGGCTTATAGACACATACAGATTGGTTTGTCACTGATGTCTTACTGAACCATTCTTTTCAATGGAGTTTTTCACACTTAAGTTTTCTTCCACTGATGCAATGTTATTGATGAACAAAAAGGACAGAACTTGATCAGTGGAAAAAAAATGTGAAAAAAGTGTCAAAAAGCATACTGAGCAGAATGGTGCAATAAGGAATCAGTGAAAAATCACTGTAGCCAGGAAGAGAAAACCATTCTGTATGTGTTCAGATATAGGCCTAAATGCGATCAGTGAAAAGTCACTTATGTGAAAAAAAAACTCAAATGCGAGTCTGCCTTTTGGTCCCTTGCCCATGAGTGTTTCATTAGCTCATGACAAGCAATCAGAGCTCAGCCTTAATTTTCCCAGAGCAGTTAATAAAATAAAAGCTGCCCTCCTACTAGTTGTCATGGGTAACTAGAACAGTTCTGCTCTCTTCTGATAAAGCTCCCCTTATAGCTACAATCAGACCTGGTCTAAACAGTTCTGACATGGCATAAAGGGCCCTTAGTAGATCCAAGCCAGTATGCAAAATTCTAGTATTAATACATTCTCCCTATAGATTTTCCATATGCAAATGCCGTGACGCATATCTGCAGCTAAAAACTTTTTTTTGGCCACATTTATCAGGGCCCGTGGGCCAGTTTTCTAACGTACAAACCCTGAAATAGGAGCAATTCCCGGAATTGTGTGTATTTCCCCCTTATACCAACCCCACACTAAATGGGTGTGGAGGGGTGTGAATAGGGCGGATCTGACAGCTCTGTGCACCATTCAGGTGCAAGCTATGGACCAATTCAATGCCAAGCTGGACCTAGAGTAGAAGTTCTCCACCGGCACAGTGCCACCCACTGGCATTTATCAGGAGGCCAGAGCATCCTGATTCATCCACCAAGGGCACAACCATACGTTGTCACAATTAAAACTTTTTTTTAGAGAAGTTTTAACTAGACAACATGGGTACAGCATTGGGTACTACAGCTGCTATCAACTTTGGGAGTATGTCAATCAATCCGAATGCTAAACCTTTGCATAGATCTGATAATGATACCCAACATTATGGAGAAGTTTTCTGTGGGTTCTTTTTCAGGTTTCTTCGGGGTTGTGATTGTGATTGTGCCAAGTTTAAAAAATACTGAATACAATAATGTTTCCTTTATTAGGGGGTTAAATTTTATATTGGAAGTTGTAATTTGTTATATAGGGATTTGGTTTACTGAAATAGATTGTGCCTTATCATTTCTGATGTTTTATAATATATGGTAATAATCCCTAAATTGTGATGCATTTTCATGAGGGTTTATTATGTTCTGTTGGTTTTTAGTAATAAGATAAGCTTTTCTTTGTTTAGCCTGCCTTTGTTTTACATGCCGAGCCAAGAATTTTCCTGGCTTGTTTTGCGAACAAAGTCCTATAACTAATCTGGGAATCTTAGAAGATTAATATAGAGATGTTATATGATTTAAGGGAAAGGCAGTTCTTATTAATATTTTCTTGTTTGGCCTTTTTTTATGAAAGGACTTGATTTATTTAATTGTTTGCCTAATTCTATGGTGTACTAACACCTCCATGAATACTTATAGGTGAGGTCCCTTGTTCTACTTCCACTTCCAGTATCTGGTGCAAGGTATATGTACTTTGTTACTTACACCTGAACCCTCTTAAATATAAGTTTGTGCATTTGCATTCTCATATTTTTGTTGAAGTGATTATGTAACATCAACCCCCAATTTTAATAATTCCTTTTGCATACTTCCTAATTTTAGAATTAATTTTCACTGGTTTGGGGTAAGTATATGTTTTCTAGGGATATTTTGCTTTATTAATCTTGCATATAGCATTATGTCCCAGCCAAGTAAATCACTTTTAGTGCATGTAAAAACTGAATTTACTATGTTTTTAATGGCAATTAATAAGGAAAAAATTACATTTCTCATAAACCTATGACTCATTCTAAATCAAATCTGGTTTTCACTTTCAAATAATGCAATTGATTAACAAAAATAAATAAATAAAAGAATTACATGTTTACTCAGGGAATCTTATCTATGTCCTCTTGTAATAACTGTGCTTTCTCTTATAGACGTAGTCCCAGATTTACATTGTTCCAACTTGCAACGACCCTTACCAACAGATCTTACTTACACAGGTAAGCGAGGAAACTTGTCTGATTTTCATTCATGCGGCTTATGTATATTCTGGATACTAGTGACTTAGTTACTTTCTAACAGGGGAGTCATCAGTTCTCAGTTTCTCTGTAGGCTGGATGTAGCGCTTGTGGATGGGCACCCTACCTCCTTCACCATGGGCAGAATGGCGCTGGCCACTTTCACCTGCGTGCCATGGAATTAACTCAGGAGAACCAGCGCCTGCAGGTGCAGTCACATGATGCAGTTACAACTGCATCACAATTAGTTTTGATGTGGTTTTTGGTGCAGTTTTGTTAATTTAACAGGAAACATGAACTGAATTTGAATATGAAGGGAAAACCAGTTCCACAATGTCAATCACCTGTTAAATTATCAAAATTACTCCTGAAGGCACCTCAAAGATGATTTCAATGGGATGACAGGAAAAAGGGATATCATCTTTGGCTCACAGGGAAGATTGTTACCTGTTTGTCAATCAACTTTTATCTTTTTGTTAACATTCAATTCAAACTTAGTGTCGTCTTAGGTACCCATTTCATCCCTCTCCCAGGGACTTAATGTTGAAGAAGTAAAAGGTCTATAACTTGATATTGTACTGTGTATACCTATATGGGGAGATTTATCTTAGATTTCTGTGACTTTTTTATCCCAAAAATTCACAAAAACATCATGGGGGACATTTATCAGTGGTAATATGCCATAAAACTGCCATCAAAGCCATGGGATACATAGTTACTTGTAAAACACCAGTAATTGTTATTATTTTCAAGTGGGTATGTAGGGGCTTGAGGGAGTGGGTCCAGTGGCAGAGTGTGCCACCACTGTGCACTACGTAGACCATGTAAATGTTCAGCTTAGATGTTTGCATGTTTTTTGAGCAAATATACACCAGATAGCAGCTAGCATAGTTTTGATGGCAGGCCTAATCCTCTTGATTTATCCAACGGTGCCAGAGGCGTGGTGCTTCTATCATACAACAGCACATGATTTTTAATTTTATTTTTTTACTATTATTTTGAGCCCTTAAGGTACTTCAGCCCTATCGGTCTAATCACACAACTGTTAACACTGTTAACTCTGGGATAGACTAATTGCTATAAATAGTTAATAATGCACGCACGTCGGTAAGCCCCGGAAGAAGCAGTGAAGGTGAAACTCTGAGTCGGGCAAGGAGGACCGAACGTGCGATTTTATAATATTGAAGGCCTTTTTAACTTTATGTTTTGTAAGTAGACCGATTAAACTATTTTATAATTCAAATAGAAAAACATGTTGCACTATTGCGTCTTGTTTCTTCCATGGGAACGGAGCCTGGGTCGCTCTGGGACTAGTGGAACCAACAGTGAGGAGGTGCAGGTTTCCAGTCGGAAGACCGGACTCGTGCATCCGGAATTAGCTGCCATCCGAGTGTTCCATCCACGACTACAGCCGGCGAAACGCCAACCCGGGGAGACGAGTAGATGAGAGGACATTTATCCAACTCCTTTTTGAAGACAGAGTGTAAAAGGTATTGTGTGACCTGGACTAATACTTGCACATTATCTCTGTTTTGAATATAAAGTGAAGCTGGTAAAGGCGTTGATGCGGTGAAAGATTACTGTTTTCTAATCACACAACTGTATGGCAGTGACAGACCTCCTAGTGATAGCTATGGACCTATCGCCATCCTCTTATGATATCACAGGGGGTAACGACTGGCATTAAAACATGGCACATTTTAAAGTGACTTTGCACTGTCCTATGTTCATTTGGTACAATGGAAAGTTGCAAAACAGCACTTGCACCACAACTGCTCCAAAACAATGCCAACCATAGACAAAAAAGACAATGATTAATTCCCCCCAATAGGTAATAACATATTGCATATGATTAGCCCAGTGACATTGACCACAATATAACAGCTGTTGATCAGAGAGCAGCTTTTACTGTCATGCAGATATTTAGAAGATGTGACATGGGATTGTTAGTATATATTGTGTATTTATGAGTCTGATGAGACGTGAGTACTGTGTATACAAGTCATTTTTAGGCCATAAGTGGATTGCCATCTACAAATGTGATTCCTTACTGATGCACAAATGAAACCTAAAGTGTCCTTTTACAAAGATAAGTCACATAACCAATTTCTAGGAAGCAGATATGCATCTATCTTCCTAAATACGAGACAATATGAGAGGAAAGTAAAGTTTAAGGGTGTTTGGAAACCATCTTTTTAAGCAGCCTTGCTTTTCTGTCGGGTTGCATTAAAATTGTGGATTACAGGGAAAGAGATGAGTCCTCTATGTTTTATTTATGAGATGTTCTTCAGATAAACAGGGGGCTTCAATTTCCATCACTGTCAGCCTGACGTGTTAGCCAGGGCTAAATTCGCTGCAAAATAATTATAAAAAACAACTTTCAAGAAACATTTAGCTTTCCTGAAGTTAGAAATTGCTGTCAGCTACATCTGAATCTGAGGTTTATTGTAAATGCATTTATTGCCCGGCACAGAATCTCCAGGAACAGAAAAGCAATAAGTAGCTTTCTGTGCCTGAAGATCTGCATGGACAACCATTTTCTCACTTTTCTGCTAGTAATTCTTCATGTTTCTGTTACCCCTACTGCCAGCAACTTACATTTTTTCCTGCAAGAAAAAAACATGAATCTATTTAACACATGACAAACAGCTAAGCATTGCATTGTGGGTAATCAAATGCAAATATAGTGCCTGGGTATGGCAACTGCAGCTGTTGCCTTCAGCTTTTTAAGACACTGATGGATGTTTTATAGTAAGGTCACATTTCTCACTGTCTTTCGTCACTTTTTTTGATTTTCTGCTGCATTGTGTTATGTGTAATTACACATATAAACATTTTATTTCTTGTTATTAAACACAATATTATAGAATTTGTATTCTGACATGGGATTAGTTATTTTTAAATTAAAAAACTGAAAAAACATGGTGAAAGTCTGTGGCAGACACAGCAAAATGGCACATATGAAAAGATGTATAATAGATATTAGGAAAAAAATAAAAAGAAGCTCCTTTGCTTTTCTTTGTGTTAAAAATGTTCTTTAACAAATTTCCCTTTGCCTTTTTTTATATACAAAAAAAAAAAAAAATGAAAACCATGGCTATATGTGAAAAAACAACTGGAAATTTAGCTCCAATTACTGTTTTTGGAATAATTTGCTGCCAAGGCCTGTTCTACCTGACCTGAACTGTGAACTCTTTGGCTATATCGGGAAGCCTCCTGCAACCCTCTAAAAGAAATAAATGTGAAAAAGCCTAATTATCTAAGCCTGCAAAAAATGCCAATTTTCCTCTAAGCAATTCTTATCCTATTTCCAGAAACTGAATGTAAAAAAGTTTAAACTTTATGCCAATCCCATTCCCTATAGCTTTGCCCATAAAATAATAAATCTATTTTAATAAATACGTCCCTTAATAGTGCGTTTCAAAGCACCTTACAAATTATTGAGCACATATACAGAAAAGATTAGACACCATGTAAACTAGTCATCAATTGAAACAAAAGCAATATGGCACTGATCATAAGAGCTTACAGTCTATGAAGGCAATGATGTAATTTAAATATAAAAAAAATATAAAAGCATTATTGTACAGTACAGTGCATTATAAATAAACCATTGTTTTAGAAAAAAAAATATTGATTATTCTAAACTTACATTTGCAATCCCAGGAATCTGGCTTGGATGATTTGCCACGCTTCATGATGATTTTGCTTTGCTTGAGAGAACCTTTTGAATATATTGTGAAATTCAGGCTGCTTCATGCATTGATGATTGGAAGTCAAAGTGGCTTGCTTATCATCCATAAAAATTGAGGATACATTCAACTTTTTTTTTGTTTGCATCAATACATCTGTTTAACAAATGTAAAAGAAATGGAATTCGTTATTGAACAAAAAAAAAAGGCTTCGGAATTGTCACAGAAAATACACCTGCACCTTGTTTTGTTAATCCCTGTATCCAATCTGTATAGAGAAAAATACAAAAATACTGTCTGTATCCGAAACCACGCACCAACATCAGAATAAAGTTTAAAATATAGTAGTAGCATAATAAAAAGTGAATATATTTTAATGTGTTAGAGGGTTAAAATCACTATAGAAAAAGGATTTAAACATCCGGCTCCATAAAAACAGCTGGCTCCTTTATTAACCCTTTAAAGACCTTTTTTGTTTTTTCATTTCCATTTTTCACTCCCCACCATCAAAAATCTATAAGTCTTTTTTTTACACGTAAAGAGCTCTGTGGCGGCTTGTTTTCCGCATAACAAATTGCACTTCATAATGATGGTATTTAATATCCCATGTTGTGTACTGGGAAGTGGGAAAAAATTCCAAATGCAGTGAAATTGGTGAAAAAACGCATTTGCGATGCTTTCTTGTGGGCTTGGATTTTACGGCTTTCAGAAATGACAAGTTTACTTTATTCTTTGGGTTGGTGTGATCATGGGGATAACACATTTGTATAGGTTTTATAATGTTTTCATATATTTACAAAAATTCAAACCTCCTGTACAAATTTTTTTTTACATTTTGCCATTTTCTGGCGCTAATCATTTTTTCATACTTTTGTGTACAGAGCTGTTGGTGGTGTCATTTTTTATGACTTGATGAAATTTTCAATGCTACCATTTGAGGACTATATGCCCTGGGTGTTAGCGACGGGTGTTTACTCCATTGTGCAGCAAACACCCCCTGAGTATGAAGAGGGCTCATCCTGTGAGCCAGCTTCATACTTCCCCCCTCCGCTACAGGGCGTACAGGAATGTCCACATAGCGTATGGTTTTAAAAATGACCATTTTAATATACAAGAATAAGAGGAAAAAAAGAAATCGACCTCATCGACCCAAAATTACAACTCCCTTAATCAATTGGTGAAATTCTACATATCAGTGAACTATAATGTTTGTTTTAATTCACTAGCACATAACTTCAATAGGAATATATTTTATACTTTCTGGATGTCTTTCCATTGCCAGAAAATGCTTGTCACGCCTTCACAGAAATACTTTGTGAGCAATTTAAAATGGGAACCTACCATTTACAGTGCCTGCATCATTTATAACTAAAGAAAGAACAACTATTTATATTCCAAAGTCCTGTTATACTATAATGAGAAAGCACCCATCCGAAATCTCCCTGAGAATTATTACTAGGAGGATGTTTCTAGCCCAACGTCCGGATGAAACATGTTCTACATCTATACATTATAAGGGACTTGCAGTGTTAGAATTTTCCGTAATATACTGTAATTGGGGATATTTATCAATAGTGCAGTAAACACAGAATCCTCTGAGATATCAAGAAAGTGAGTTTTTTTTCCAGAAAACTGTCTTTATGCTATCATAAAGCTCCCCAATATAGCAAATTCATGTTGTCTTAAAAAGACATTGACCTCGTAACACAAATATCTGGAGATGTTCGACCAAGGGAAGGAAGAACCCATCTGAATATATTTTCTTAGGTTCAATATGATATTTTGTTTTAAGATCAATAGGGATTTAGTGTGAGAAACATTTAATATGGGGAAACATCTGGCAATTGCTTTATTTTCTCAGCTTGTATAAATAACATTAGAGAAACCCAATTTTGCCTACTTAAGGACATTGTTGATTGACAAATAATGAAATAGATAAATAGGAGAAAAGACATGTAATCTTATGGTAATGTGACAGAGTAATAGGATAAGTGTTTAATTATGAGTAGAAAAAAATAACATATTAAGTAATAAGAGATGAGACATGTCCAGCATATAAAGATTGAAGAAAGGGGATGAATAAGGGCTGCTGGATTAATAAGCATGATTTTTCCCTGTAACAGATTTTCCATTGTGAAGCAGGAGTTTTATGATATGTCTCAGGTTATGAAAATATATTCCAGTTAGCACTTTTGAAACACAATGGGGCAGATTTATCAAGCTGTCTAAAAGTCAGAATACTCTTAATTGCCAATGACAACCAATTACAGCTCAGCTTTCATTTTACCAGTGCTCATGAATATTTTGAAGGGAAGCTGTGATTGTTTGCCATGGGCAACTAAGAATATTCTGACTTTTAGACTGCTTGATAAATCTGCCCCACTGGGTCACAATTATGAAATAATCAGCACCACTATTCTGGTGTAGATTTCACATAAATACACATGCACTGTGCACACCCGGCGCCACATTTATGTTGGAAGTCCCACATAATTGTGATGCACACTTGTTAAACTGAGTTCACCAAAAAACTGGTGCATTCAGTTTAAGAATTTGCGTGTGTGCAGGGTGCGCTAGATTAATGAAGACCGTGTGCTGTTCTTCAATAAAGCTGTGGACTCTAAATGTTGCTCAGCAATTTTATATTAATAATATGTTTATACCTTTAAGAGTTATGACAGAAATCTACCGAAAACTTGTCTGGCCTTGCAACTAGAGGTGAGGGGGACCTAAACTTTAAGTTCGACCAAAAGATTACATATCTGTGATTGGCCAGGGGGGACCCCTAAGTGCGTTCTGCATAGTAATTAATTTCCCTGACTATTACCTCACTTTTCCCTACTAGTAAAGGACTGCTAGAAGACATTACCTCCATTTTCCAAAGTGCAAAACTAGAAGACAAGACAATACAAAAAAAGAAGAATAGTCTCCAGAGCTGGGTCAACACCAAAAGGACAAGTGCATTACAAAACTGCAAGGCAGAAGGATAGTCCAAATACAGGTCAAAATACCAGGAAACAGAGAACAGAATAACAGGATAACCAGGAGCTTCCAAACATCAAGATCAAGAGGATCTTATAAGAGAAACCAAAGTTTGCAGGAGATAGATGACTGTCATGCAAACACATTCAAGGTAGCCAGCAAATCTAAACCAGATTTCACGTTAGCAATTTTAGAGAGAAACACAATGACACAATCAGGGCAGCATCAGCTGTACTTTACAGACAAAGAATGTCACAGCACGAGTATAATATAATAAATACATAAAATGTGTCCTTGACAATTAGGCATTGTTAAGGGTTGCACCGTGCTGGCATAAAAAGGTGATGCTGTATTAAGAGTATGAATATAAGAAATGCCCTGAAAAGAAAGAATGATTTCTACAATCAGCTGAAATTGTGGATATTTTTGTCAAATGGTATATATCTGATTTGGACATTATGGACTGTACACCATTCACCCAGTGCTACAGCATAAGAGCAAAACTAAAATTACCATACATTAGCATGCAGTGAAATCCTGAGAAATGTGCCTACAAGTTTGATGTATTTTCCTTAATGAGATATGTATTGCAATGTTTTAAATGATATCTCAGTGAGTATAGCAATGTTATACTTTTCAAATGGAAATAGACATCACTTGGAAGTTCTGTAAGATTTTATGGAAGACATCAATTGCATGCTTTGGATTCCTTGGGCGTTATTTCTTGATGATAATTGTGCTCTTTAATTGCCATAGGAACTACATTAATTTCTTGGAGCCATGGTGCCACATTATCAATGTAAATGACATGCATACATTATAAATTCTCTAGCTGTGCCCTCAAGCCTCAGTTTTTTGGTATTGTAACTTCTGATCTTCAAGTTTCCCTAGAGCAGGTACATTAAGATGGAATGAGAGAAAAGGGAGGGATATGAGTGCGAAATCTAGGAAGGATAAAGGAGACGTGATGTGACAGGAGCCAGTTTGATGGTGACTAACAGAAAGAGGGAGAATGTGTAAAAGCAAGATGATGTTTAGGTAATCCTCATGTGCTAGTTGGACTGCCAGTCTTGTATATCTGTCAGTGCGGTTGTGCTTTAGCAGTTGTAATCCTCTTAGGAAGCGTATAAGCAAAGCAGCTCTGAAGCAAAGCTCACAGATTTATGGCAATAAAATCCTAAGAACGTAACTTACATCTACTTGATTCAACAACAAAACAACAAAGTAATGACAAGAACAGTAAACCTAGACAATGATTCCAATAAAACTCATTGGGGGAATTTATCATATGCGGGCACTTGTGTGGTGGCGTATGATAGTAGCCATCCCCCCTTCACATGTACATCAGGAGGCATAGGCCCTGAGGGCATAGTTTTGCGTAACAAAACCTTATCGGTTCTAGTTAGTATCAGTTGGATGTTCATATTTTCATACTTTCTCTTGATTCAAAATTGTTTGCTTTGAGCATACTTTTTGCACAACTAGCCTTGGTTGTCAATGTTTCATCTGAAAAAAATGTATTGTACAATAATTATATTTACATATTCTGTAACTCAAAAACATTTCATATCAAACACTAACAAAATTGAAAATCTAAATTCACGTATAAATACACATTGAGGACATGAGGATGCCGCTCACAAGAACTTCTACATCTACAGTGGAAATGTGAGTAACAAAAAGGATAAAAAAAAACTTTTTACAATGGTTTAGACACATTTTATACATTTGGCTAGTCTACATAAACTACATAACATGAGATCAGACACAAATCTATAAGCATGTAAGGGTGCAAGGGTAATTGTGATGAATACTGAATATAGCAACTACACTAAGGAGATTTAGTTTAAGGAATGTGACTGGCCTGCCGATTGATCTATGATAATTTAGATTTTAGGTCATGTTTGTACTGTTTTAACCTGTTTCTTGGTTCATACATTCCAGAGAACTTGTGAAGTTTTAGAAAATTTTTGAATATGTTTGAATTAAGTAGAACAGAGAAAATACATACTTGTGTAAACTGCAGAATCATCCCAGAAACATAGAGAAGTGAATGAAATGTCTATGAATAAGTAATACAGGTTTACTGATAATTAGATAAACATTTCACAGATATCAGATACACTTTCTAACATGCTTAGATGAAGATGACTAGAGGTGATAGGGTTAATTGAGCAACAACATCAAATACACCCAACTCTGAAACACTCCAGGCAAAAGCAAGATCAGAGAGATCTACAAACTTTAAATGCAATTCTGTTTCAAGACACTGTAAAATAATATTAATATTCAGCTGAAGTGTGGAAGATACAAGAAATATTACAAAAATATATGCAAGCAAATGATAGTGGATCAGCCTAGTCTGCTCACATCAAAGCCTTCTTCAATCTCATCTCATTAGCTGGCTTTTTATGCCAACCTAATCGAAAATCATATTAGCAAGTAATGTTGTTGCTTGGACTGAAATGAATGCTAATGCACTGCGATGTTAATCAATGACAAGGTGTCAAATCAATCAGAGATCTCATATTGTGATGTTATCGGGTGTCCCTTGGGGCATTTCCCAAACACACTATGAAATTCCTTTTATTTGCAACGCATGTCACACGTGTTATAACTGACCTGTCTGTCGCTGCTGCTGCTAAAATAGTATCTAATTAAATACAGCAAAGTGTGACCAAGCTGATGGCCTCCTAGCTAGTTTTCTGCGAGTCTGTGTCTCCACACTCATGTTCTTATCAGCGCTTGTGTTAAGCATGACGACTTCCTCCATCACAGAGATATGCTGAGGCTATTTATATGTAAATTGCTCATTAGCCAATTTACTGTGTGCACACATGTAAATACCACATCACTGTACAAAACACTGATGGGGATTACTGCAGTTCAGCAAGAACCAAATATGGTATTTTCCCATTGGTATTTTTTTTATGTCGCCCTTTACTGACTGTGGCGAAACAATTCTTTTTAATAAAAGGTGTCTTTTTTAATTTTACAAATAAAAATCTTATAGATTTAAATCTATGTATTTGTCAAAAATCACAAAGAAATACATAAATAATCTGGAATTATGCCATTCATGAAAATGACCTACAAAGCATTCATGCAGAAATAGCTCAAACATTTTTAAAAACAAAAAAGAGTGGTAGTCATGCCTCTACACAACTTTTGTTATGGCTTTTTTTGTGAACAATTTTCATCCTGAATGTTACCTCACTTTTATTTACATGTTGAGCTTGTCACCAGATACTCCTTACTTTAAGTAGTGAAGATTATGCTAAAACTTAGCAAAAAAAATCCCTATCTGGGCAATGTGGTGACTGCATTACTAGTCAATGCGTATGTACTTGTTTATGGCCAGTTTGCATCACTGTTATGATTTACATTATTTTTTTAAGAAATTAAATGGATCTGTCAAAATTTCACTTCCATTGATTTTAAGTTTCTTCTTTTGTCATCCATTTGTATGTATTCTGTTACACTTCCATTTTTTAACTGAAACAAAAGAAATAATAACACTGATGCGAGTATATCAGAAGAAAGTTTCCATGTTTTTAATATAAACTGGATCATGATAGTGATGGAATGCAGATATTTATTAACTGACATTTGAGCTCCTGCCATAACTGCAGGTTCATGGATGTTAGGTCCCTTAGGTGGCAGCAGCCACTGCATCTTGGGGATCTGCGTTAACTCCCACCCCTGTAAAGTGATCACAGGGAGCAGATGGGTTGCTTTTTTATAGACATAACTTAAAGAATTCCCTACAAGTGTCCAACAAAGCAGCAACTGCATCAAAATAGCAAGTACCCGCAACGGATCCCACAGTCCAAAAAACTTATGAATGTGTTGGATCAGTGTTGAATTAATTTAATAAACCAGCAAGAACGCAGTTCATGTGGATCAATCTCACTTTATCAAGTCAAGAACTGAAGCAATCTCGGAAACTTTCAAGTGGATTGTGCTACATGTTTGGCATGTATGGATCAAATTCATTTTTTGAGAAATGCACATTTACCACCAGGGTGAAGGATTTTAAACCAAGTACCCTGACATACTGGTTTGTGTCCCCTCTGACAGGATCTGCTCTTTTTTAGGTTTCCTATGCCCCTGTCTTTCAAAAAGAAAAAAAAATGTGGTGCCATCCAAGAAAATGCTACTACAAATTAATATAATTCATCCAGGCCATATGTATCAATATTTCCCCAGACTGAGGCTGGTCATTTTATCCTGCTGTTCTTGGGCAGCAGTAGCACAGCAAACTGTAAATCACCAGAAATAGAATACAAACTAATTAGTAGCCAAATACATTAAGAATTAACTTAGGAATGGGGCTAAACTAGGCACTTTTTGAGTATCTTTGCCTTTGAGATAATTCTTTTATAAGAAGGATGGGAGGTGTCTGCCCGGCCCTATACAGGAAGTCCCGGGCAGTCCCCTATACAAAAATGTTCTGTAGGTTTGTTCTTAAGTTGAGTTTGTATGTAAGTTGGAACTGTATACTGTATAATTGTAACCCCAGCTAGAATTGGCTCTGTGACAAATTTATTTTAAAAATGTTGGGTTGTCATAAGAATCAGGATTAATAATAAATCTTAATTGCAGACACATTTGATAACTGTTACAGTTGATCATTGTAGAGTAAGGCTAAAATACAGTAAATTACCAATATCCAGAGGTCCGTTTGTAACGAGGGGTCGCCTGGCCAATAAAAGAAGACCTGGCCTTTATGTGGCTGAATAATTCTGGCACATTTATTGTTTCAGAATTTTATTTTAACTCAGCCAGGGACCTTTAGTTTTTAAATATAACAATTGCCAATTTGGAGGTTATCCTGCTCTTTCAACTGGGACATAAAATAGAAAAAGAAAAATTTGTAGGGTGTTGTAGAACGTTGTGCCATGCTCAAATATGCATAGGGTGCGTGGTTTGATCTTCAAACAATGATGTGTTTTAGTATGACACGCACATGACAGATGTCACTCTTAGAATCGCTTCACACTTCAATTCCATGGGCACCCACAGGTGCCAACTTGACCAAATAAGTGAAGCGGGAACGTATCCTGATCAGGTAATGTCTGTGCCAGCTCCAAAGGACTGATCTGAGGGCCAAGATCCCACTATAACATCAAAGAGTGCACTCTTTTTACACTGACATTAGATAATTCCATAGATTACGACAGAACCTGTTCTGTTGAACGCAGATACATGTAGAAACCCCCCAAAAGAGTGCAGAGGGTGTCAGCAGTGATCATTTTGCCCTTCTTTTCATCCATCAGTGTCCGCTTTCAATCGGTCAAAACTCCATCAGTATTGCTAAAGCCAAAAACAAACAGGAGTGGATCCGAAACAAAGATGACCAGTAAATTGGATATTTGCATGTCCTTTGTGTTGTGTATATAATCCTGCTTTTGGCTATCAATCCAGAAGCTTTTCATTCCTCCTGACAGATGAAATGAAGGGGAAAACTAAACATAGTGGCAACATCATATAGTGGTAGAGGGTGAAAACAAGATTATGGAAATCACAGAGTATTCCAGGGAGACAGCGGTCAGTTGGCAGCAGCATGAATAGGCCGCAGAGTGGTACAATGACAAATTCTGACGCTGGCAGCAACATGGTAGGCCACAGTGTGGCACAAAGACAGAGTGTGGAGGCGACGGCAGCAGAATAAGGTCAGAGAGGGGCACAATGACAAATTCTGGAGGTGGAAGCAACATGGTAGGCCACAGAGTGGCACAGAGACAAAGTGTGAAGGTGGCAGCAGCAGCAGGAGGTCAGAGAGTGGCACAATCACAGTGTGTGTAGGTGGGCGGCAGCAGAAGCAGCAGCAGGTGGTATGATGGCCCCTTGACAAAATTCTGGAGCTGGCAGCAACGTGGTAAGCCACAGAGTGGCACAATGTGAAGAAACTATGTGGATTTGACACAGATCTCTTGATATCTATCGAAACGAATTCCCCTTCGTTAGAATCGATTCACCCATCTCTAACTTTAATGCATTACTTCTGTATTTCAGTATATTGTCCGTTCACTAAATCTCTTATTACACCCTGCTTCCCAAATTGTCTATTACAGATCCTGCTATGAAAGCCATTATCTGCATTTGGAATTTTTCCAGCTTCCCAGTAGATGGAATGACATTTTGAATGGGGCCACTAGAAAATGCAATTTGTCCTGCAGATAACAAGCCATCATATAGCTATGTCGTTAAAATGGTGATGTTATGGCTGACTGCTGTATACAGTATTTCTATTCAGTATTGTTTTAGAAAATGTAGTAACTTTTCATTATAATATATATATATTATATAATATATATATATATATATATATAATAATATGACATCTGTCGATGCCATTATACGCTTTATTATTTTAAAGGGGATGGCCTAAGATTTAAAAACTATGTTTAAAAAGTGGTTAAAAATAGGAGAACTCAGCCCATGGTAGAGGCAGAACCAGTCATCTTGACGGGCTGAGATGAAGTGGCGGAGATAACAGCCCAAAGTCTGATTCACCCTTTCTACAGAGGGACCATTTGACTGAGGCTGGTAGGCAGAGTAAAAGTCCAAATTTACTTTCAGCTGGTTATACAAGCAGCACCAGAACTTGGACACAAACTGGACCCCTCGGTCGGACACAATGGGGCAGATTTACTAACTAGGTCCATTCGCGATCCAGCGGCGCATTCCCTGTGGTGGATTCGGGTCTTCCAGCGATTCACTAAGGCAGTTGCTCCGACATCCACCAGGTGTCGCTGCTGCGCTGAAGTCCGCTGAGGTCCGCCGGAGTTCACGCTCCTATACTTGGTGAAGGTAAGCGTGTGTCTCGCAAAATGTTTTTTTTTTTTAAATGCGGCGGCTTTTCCTAATCCGTAAGGTTTTTGTTCGGCCATGCCCCCCGATTTCCGTCGCACCTGGGGCAATACAGGGAAAATCGGCACAAAACGGAAAAATTCGTGTAACCCGCTGGTAAAATCCGATTTGGGCCCTTAGTAAATGACTCCCAATGTGTTGCTGAAGTCCATGAAGCTGGAAGATATGCTGGAAGAACAAACTGGCAAGACATGGAGCAGACAGAAGTCCTGGAAGGGAAACAAAATGTGACATCTTGGAAAACCGGTCAGTCACCACCCAGATGACGTTATTGCCAGAGGAAGGGGGAAGATCTGTGACAAAGTCTATAGCCATGTGAGACCACAGGCGACTAGGTATTGGCAACGGAAACAACAGTCCAGCCGGTTTGAGGTGAGAAGGCTTGTTACAGGCACAGGAGATGCACCACATCAGGCCACAAGTAGTAGCGGGAGATCAGGGCCACAGAGCGTTTCACCCCAGGGTGCCCAGCCAGATGTGAAGAATGTCCCCAAGATTCTTTCGGAGTGCAGGTTGGACATACGGCTTGCCTGGAGGAAGCTGTCAGAGATGTACCAGAGCGCAACAACCAGTTGTTCTGGAGAGATAATATGTGGAGGGACCAGCTCTTCTCCAATGACATCAGAGGCTGGGAAAGAGTATCAGCCTTGATATTCTTCTCTGCAGGACGGAAATGGATCAACAGGTTGAAGCTTGAAAAGAAAAGAGACCAACGAGCTTGCATGGGATTAGGCGCTGGGCTGTTTGGAGATACAGGAGGTTCTTATGGTCTGTTTATACACAAACCAGATGGTGAGCTTCTTCCAGTAGATATTCCAGTATCGACCTTCCTCCAGAGCACGTTTGATGGCTAACAGTTCTCTATCTCCAATAGAGTAATTCCTTTCTGTGGGGGGAAAAGTTTTAGAGAGAAACCGCAAGTGAGAGTACGGCCTCTGGGACCTTTCTGGGTGAGCAGTGCCCCAGCACCTACGGAGTATGCGTCAACCTCAAGATGAAAGGACTTCTCAGTATCAAGCCTGGGGAGAATTGGAGCCAAAGCAAAGGCGGACTTCAATCCTGAGAAAACCTCTTCATAGGGATGGTGTGGTGGCAAATTCTTTGGGTTTTTTTTTTGGAAAAAGCATCGGCAAAGTCCTGGAAACACGTAGGTAGGCCCTTCAAGGGCTTGGGAGTTACGGAGGAAGCCAGGACAGGTAGAAGTGCCACCATGCAGCGGGACAGAAATTCTGGTCCCCAACGAAGGATCTGCCCTGTCTTCCAGTTAGGGACCGGTGTGTGGAGTTGTGTTAGGGGAGGATTTATGATATCCTATTTTAGTGTTAGTTAAAGTTAAAAGCACATTGCAAGGAATGACTCAGACAACTGCTGATTCAAGTCTCACTCATGCTACTGTCCTGGGCAAAATCACCACTCTGCAAGTTTTTTTGGTTTCACCAGTCTATAAAGAAATATAGGAAAAAAGTAAAGGTGGAGGAGTGTACAAAGCATAACATATCAGGCTTCCCTGATCGTGTAGTCTCTTGATTGGAGAGTTTTCTGCTGTCACACGTTCACGTCACCATAGATAATTCCTGAAATTCCTCAGCCTCGAAGTTTTAGGTGCGGTCCACGATGCCGGCACCATTTTAAAATGTATTCTCTGTTACAGTACTTTTAGGGAAATTAGATAAATAGAAATTACAGGATTTTATCTAGGTTTACCTTTACAGTTGCAGCCACGGGAGACTCAGCAGGAGGTGGAGCATGGCAGCACGTAGAAGGACAGTGTTTCCTTGTGAAGAGCTCCTATTTGCAGAGAGACTGTCTCAGCGCAGTATCGGGCCGGATCGGACAGGATTTGGCCACTGTCTGAGGAAATGATGAGAGGCTTCTCGAAAGCAACCAACTGAATATGATGTCTGGAGACCAGGGTAGCATCCACAAAGTTCCCTGCAGAACCTGCAGAGTCCAAGAAAGCTGAAACTTGAATCGTAGAATGGGAGCTGTACAGGAGTTGTCAAGAGTGGAGAAGCTTGGTTCACACCTAGGGACACTTCACCCAAGAACCCTAGGTGCTGGCATTTCCCGGATGCTGGGGACGGACTGGACAAGCCCTGATAAAGTGCTGCAGACTTGCACAGTACAGGCAACGATTCTCCTGACATCATCTGGAGCGTTCCTGGGAGGAGAATCTGGCTCTGTCCACCTGCATTGCCTCCTCTGCAGACGTTATGGCCGGAGGCTGGAGCAGCCTTTCAAAAGCTGGAGCCAGGCGAGGAAAATGTTGAGCACGCTCCATGAACCGCACATCAATCCAAGTGGCAAGTGTGATGAGACCACTCAGGGTTGACCACAGGTCACAAGTGGCCAATGCGTCATTAATTTGAGACAAGAGTCCTTTCTTAAAGGTTGCTGACTAAGCCGTATCATTCCAAGAGACTTCAGAGGCCATGGTGCGGAACTGAACTGCATACTCTCCAACAGACAAGTTCCCTTGGCGCAGATTCAGCAGTGCAGTCTCAGCTGAGGAAGCACGTACTGGTTCTTCAAACACCATTTGGAATTCTGCCTTCCCAGAGAGGAGGCTGACAATGAATGCCACCTTGGATCGCTCAGTGACAAACTGAGACGGCATGAGTTCTATGTGCAAGGAGCACTGGGTAATGAAGCCCCAGCACAGCTTGGGGTCCCCATCATACTTGTCAGGCATAAACAGTCTTATCCTTTTTCCAGCGGAAGGAAGACAAGCCGGGGTAGCAGGAGAAGTCACAGGAGTAGTAGCAGGAATCTGATGCTGAGTGGCAAGCAACTGTAGCACCATGGCGGCGACTTGTCCTAGCTGTTCTCCTTACAAAGCAATCTGCTAGGACTGCTGGACCACAACCGTGGTAAGATCAGCCAGTATCGGAAGTGGCCCCTTGGCGGGGTCCATGGCCGGATCTTCAGGACTCAGGGTCAGTGAACCCCCTGGATCACCGCGGACAATGACACTAGCCAACATCTGGGACCGGATTCTAAGTGGCACCTGGTTTTCACCAAAGCTTGCTGCAATGCAGGATGGTCTTGCTGCGGCGTGATGCCACCAGGTTGTTTCACAGGGTTGACTAGTCCGCGGTGGCAAGGTCAAGGTACAGGAATGTGGTCAGGAGCAGGCAGATGTGCTAAGTCAGGGTCAGGTCAGAGGTCACAACAGGAGGTCAGGATACAAGGAACAGGAATTGCAACAGGGTGCTTTCTCTCAGGCATATAGCTCAAAGATCTGGCGGGGATTCATGGGAGCAGCTGGCTTAAATAGAAAACCCTGAAGTGACCAGTGCCAATCATTGTTGCACTGGCGCACCGACCGGCCAGGACGGAGGCAGGAACCCGGAAAGGTAAGTGAGGGCCGGGGAGGGCACTTCCATGGAGAGGGCAGGGGTGTGTCTGTGACAAAGACTAATTAAAAAATTAAAATTTTCCTACCTTACAAAATTACGTTTTAGAAAGCAATCAAAAAGTCAGTTATATACTCTATAATAGTACCAAGCTAACCGTAGACTGTTCCTGCAATAAACAAGCCCTAATAATCCTCTTTTGATTGAGGAATAAAAACGCTATAGCTCTCAGAATATGGGGACTCATGGGCGAATGTGGTTGCCTTAAAAAGTGTTTCATTTGCTAATTGGTAAAACATAAAAAACCTGTACAAGTTTGGTGTCTTCTTAATTGTATTAACCTACAGAATAGTGTAAAAAGTATTCATTAAAAAACAAGTGTCAAAACCACTGTTTTATTCTGTTTTGCTGCAGGAAAGAGTTAATAAATTTGAATCATTATGTTATTTTTACCATAAAAATTAACTCATTGGTAAATACAAATTTTACCAAAAATAACACACCCTCATATGCCCAGGTGAAATAAAAAATAAAAAAGTTATGTCTTTTGAAATTTGAGCAGGGAAAATGGAACAAGTATTGTGTCCTGAAGGTACTGAAGGCCATTTAGGCTGTGTCCTTAAGGTAAACAAATTGTTAACATTTGAAACTATTTTTGTTAACACTTGAAACTTGATATTTGACTCAAGATTGTACACCAATGCTTTACTTAGGGCCAGCTTGCCTTTCTAAAAAAAAAAAAAAGGAGCAAGAACCTATTATTTATAATTGTTTCCCTTGTGTCCAGTGTTTTGAAATTGCAGGCATAGGCTCAGCATGTAGTCAGTCTTTTAAGGACATTCCATTTCCAGATAACTGAGAAATGTTTGAAAGAACTTCAAGTGAATGTGTGATTAGATTGGCTCTGGAAATTGTTACTAGCTGTTCCCTTCATATAGCTGGCTTTTATAATTTCCTCTAAAAAAATTTTTGTTTTTATCTAAGTAAAATATGGTTCTCCTACAAATAAGTTAAGAAACAATAAGCTGAGTAATAACAGTACACATGTTCCTCCATGTTGTCAGCAGCTACTGAGCCCCAGGATAAGAAGACTACCTGACCGTGAGTATATACATATACATCTATGTACAGTATATTACCAGTAACATGATGAACAGAAAAACCTAAAGCAGCAATACTACAAATGAAATTAATTAGGGATAAACAAGATTATTTGCATAATAGAGTGTATACATGGGCAGAAGATCGTCAAAAATTTAGGAAATACAAAAAATCTATAATAGAGGCATCAACAGAGATTTGGAATCAATGAAGAAAGAGAATAGAATGATAAATGTTCATCAACAATAAGGTATGTTAACATAAGAAGAATGATCAGAGAATTCCGACAGAGTGGAGAATAGAAAAAGAGGAGGAGAGAAAAACACATAGGAATTGCAAAAAGCTGGCAAGTAATAATGGACATGAATCAAGGTGGACTCACAATTAATATCTCTAAGGTGCTATTGTTTCGGGAGCAAATATCGATTATTGACAAGGGTTTAGGGTTTGTGCCATTGTTTGAGAAGGATCAATTTGATTTTGTGGTATAGTTTTACAAATGTTGTAGAAGTATTAGGTTAAAAATGTTTTTTTGAAGGTAAAAATAGCAAAGAGAAAAATAGTGATGTTTCTGCCCAGATGCGAAAGAAGAGGCTATTCAATCCCGATGTACATAATACGATCATTGATGCATCTAATCAGAGAATTATGATCAGATGGCTCGGTCAATTTGAATTTCATTATGTGATGGATGGTCAGTTTGCATGCCTGATTCAGAAATGGGTAAGGTATGAGGACGAGGTATTTGTATTGTGGATGGATAACATAGATGAGTTGAACCAGTTAAAGATTTATCTGAATGACAGACATACACAATCGAGTGACACTAAAATCCACTATCTGGATGTCGAAGTCAGGATAGTTTATAATAAACTTGAGACTACATTGTTTTCCAAACTATCATACAGGAATAATATGTTACAGCGAGAGTCTGTACATGCGAGCGAAACATATCTGTAGCTCCCCGGTGGAATATGTAAATAATAAAGAAAATATTCATAGATTTAAACATTTGTGGAGAGGATATATAATAAAAATGAGTGTCACGGGTGCTCCTGCAACCCATGTCTCGGGGTTGTGGGCACACCCATGTACCTCTGTGTGATGGCACCTCTTTGCGGCAGCTGCAGGCATAATCACCCTCTCTTTATGAAAAGCTGACCTGATAAAAAAAAGTCGGTACTCTGTCATTGAAAAAAAGGTATGTCTTAATTGTTAGAATTGTAATGCTATTATTAAAGGAGAAAAAGTATATCATTAAAGGAGAGAAAGTATAAATGCTATATTAAAGGAGAGAAGGCATATGAGGAACCATGCGATAAACACTCATTTTTTACATGCAATAAGAAAAATGTGGTATATATGCTTAAGTGCCCATGTGGCAAAATATACGTAGGTCAGGTAACAAGATCAGCTAAAGTAAGATTACATGAGCACAGATTGTCCATCAGACTCTTTGAACAAAATTATAAGAAAGAACAGAGTAATAAAGGAGAAGAAAGAGAGAAAAAGATCTGAGATAAAAAGTTTGTAGAGACTACTTTTACGCATAATTTCTATGAAAGTGTTCATAGTGTTAGTGAATTAAGGTGCTGTATTTTATCAGAAACTGGAGGAAGAACAAATGAGAATAAGGTTGCTTCAAAAAGACACAGCTGGGATTGTTTAGAATCACAAAGTCCTAATGGGTTAAATGAAAACTGCAGTTTTAATGTGTTTTTATAATGTTCAAATTACGTCTCTTCCGGCTTGACCAACAGGCTGTCTCCATGCCAGGAGACTACTCTGCTCTACAGGATGGACGCTTAAAGTTACTTGCCGCAAAATGGACTGAGATTCTTTTAAGTCTTAAAGTACTAATTGTAATGGCATTTGGATTATGGTGATGCAATGTTGAAGTTTACTGTATTTTACAAAGTTTTGAAGGAAAAAAAATGTTTTTAACTGGATATAAAAGCATTGCTGTTGATTATATGCATGGTGTGTATATACACTATACTGCATCTGTATGTAACTGTTCTGCATATGCTGTATGTCTATGTATTTCTGCTGCATGTCTTTGTGTATTGGCTATATGTGTGATTGGCGTACACAAACGTTATGTATGGGTGTATATGTTAACAAATATGCATATATTTTTAAAGGGGAAGGGAACCCCATAGCAGACTTCTGCATGCCTCTCCTTGCGACGCTACAGTGTAACTGGACACTGTTTAATTGATTTCAATGTAGGAGACCTCTATAAGTTCCAAAAAAGGATAAAGGGGTAGTCATGGACATTTGTCATTACTCTACTTTATTGCAAGGGGCACTTAGAGACCACCATACTCATTACTGCTGAGAGTTCCTGCAGTAGGACCCCCAGTAGTCAGACTCTGATCGCCAAACCTGTGGATGAAAGATGTTAGAAATGTTGTTGAAGGTGTTATAAAGGGAAAACATAAATGGGTTATTTCATTTGTAAGACATTCTAGAATTCCCCTTGCCTAGGAATAGCAGAAAATTAGTAAAGGTAATGAGTACATTATAAATGCAATTATTATTGAAATTATTGAAAAGTCTTATTGGAGCAGTCATTAAAAATGCAATTTGAGACCTGCTTGCTATTAAAAGGTAACTCATTCCATTGACAGCAAGAAGTGATGAAAGAATGTCATTCATGTTTCCAGCACCTGATTTGTTCCTCATTATTTAATAAGCTAAGTGTAATTTATTCAGTGTCATTTGCACAATATTCCGTCACCCTCACAGCGAGTAACTTCCCGGCACATTAGCAAGTGAATGCAAGGGGCCTGTTAAGGGCTGCAGGATTAGAGACACAATCCAATACAGCCAGTATAAGGCACAGCAATCATTTTCAACACTGGCGGCCAACAGTGTATGGAGGGAACCAGGTTACTAGAAGTAGAGTGGCTGTCTTGATGTTAACTTAGTCACTGCTTTCACGGTTGCCCTTTCCTAAAGTAGGCTTCATCCGAGCCAGCAAGGTGAAGCAAGAAAAAGGAGAGGCCATGTGACAGTAAAAATTTCCCCTGAGGCACTCCCGATGCAGGTAACAGATCCTTGGCAGATGATATGAGGAAGCACATGATGACAGCAGCAGCCAGGGATGCACATGGCAAGTGGAGGTCTTGTAAACTCATGGTACCTTTATTAGCAGAACAGTTGCAGAAAACAGGCTTACAACAGACTACTCTGAGGGCAAGGAGGGCTGGCTGTGGCAGAAGAAAAGTTTAGTAAGCCAGGTCGGCTCTGGTGCATCAGTAGCATGACTGCAGGCAGTATGTGGTTGAGACACAAATCTTAAAACAGAGACCAAGTCTTATGAAAAAGACCCCAAGACAGAGGCTATATTATAGAACTGGTCTGTCTAGGCACTTGTGCATAAAAAAAGCTAAATACATTGCTAATTAACTCATTAAACTTGATATACAAATAAAACAGAGGTCAGAGACAGCAACATTTGTGCACATAGAAACAAGGGCACATTTGCATGTCTCTCCATGTCTAGCATTGTTCAGCCATAATTAAAAGAATTGGGTTTATCATCTTCATAAGGGGTATTAGATAGCACAGGGGAGGATTAAGACTGCCATTAACCCTGGGATGTATAAATATTATAGCACCTACAATTCTAGAATTTACTTCCTATGTTTTCAGGACCTTTGGAGGACTTCCAGATGTCCTGAAATGGCTTTTGTGTATTAAGAGCAGGAACAGATGATGAGTTCATGGGTGAGAGCCTTCTCAGTATAAAATTTGGTGGGTGGTTTGGATGGCCATGGGCTCCCTTGAAGATTTGGGCCCCGGGCTGCCGCCCAAACCACCTATATTATAATCCACTACAGGCAGTTCCCGGGTTACGTACAAGATAGGGTCCGGAGGTTTGTTCTTAAGTTGAATTTGTATGTAAGTCGAAACTGTATATTTTATAATTGTAGATCCAGACAAAAAAAATTTTGGCCCCAGTGACAATTGGAGTTTACAGCTGATTATTGCAATCTGGGACTATAGTAAAGCATTCAGAAAGCTTCACTAGAGGTCAGAGGGGTCTGTCTGTAACTATGGGTTGTCTGTAAGTCGGGTGTCCTTAAATAGGGGACTGCCTGTACTGGATAGCTATAAAAAGATTTTTTACATGTAACAGTCAGAATGATGTCTGCATGCTTCACACCGCTGCCCTTTTTCAATTTTTGTTTTTCAATTATAGGTTTCCCCATCAGCGATACCTAACATGTTTATGATTTAACTTTTTTATTCATTTTTTAATCAGTTGTAGGGAAAGGGGGTGATTTAAAGTTTTTTTTGTAATTTTTTTTCTGTTTGAATCTTTTTATTGAGACCAACATATTAAACACATTTTACAGATCAAAACATATTGTACAACTATTTAAATGTTTTTTTACTGTATTTTTAGACCCAAAGGGATCTGATCACTCCCAGCATATACTGCAATACTACTATATGAGGTATATTGCAGTATATGGGGATTTTGCACTACATTTGTATCAGTCTATTACTCACATACTGTTACAGATGCTGCCTAAAGAAAGGCCTTGGAGTTTGACAAAACTCACCATGACGTTATCGCCAATCAGCATCAAGATGGGGACACGCCAATCAGCATCAAGACATTTAAATGCCACGGGCACCAAAAGAAAGAAGGTGTCAGTGATATGTATAAGAAAAACTGACAATAAAAAAAGTGATGGTGGTTAGTGCCAGAGAAAGCTTTGTAATACTTTACTATCTGCTGTTGTTGATAAGATTATGTAGTAAGTTTGCTAGTTAGTATTTACTTACCAGTGTAGCCACTTTAAATTGGCCAGAGATGGAGGCGCTTGATTTCCAAAATGTCACTAAGTAAGTTGGTGTCATAGTGAGCCACTACATGTGTGTTGCAGTATGCAATGCCAGAGTATCTAGGAGCGATCTGATGTAAACCCAGTAAGAAACTGACTATCGTTTAAATGATGTTATAATAAATGAAGATAAACAATACAATATTTTAACCTATGAAGACTTTGGTGTAGGTGGTTAACATTAATATACTATGGCTAATGAGGAAGAGGGGTTTTCCTCTGTATAATACGCACTAATGGTGCCACTTGCCTTCACAAAGCCTTTAGTTATATTTTAAATTAATTTATAGATTTTACACAGAAACCCCTTTGAAAACGATGCACTAAATACTGAAAAAAAAGGAAATAAAAGCATGATGGTAAGGCATGGAATATGTGCAAAACTGTGAAGCTAACTTTGTGCACTACTTGGAATGACCAAAAAAAAAGGGATTGATAAGAGAACGCCCCAGCGAATTATCAAATTTGACAGTGTGGTATTGTAAAGCTGAATCCATGATAGCTGAAATAGCTGTCAATATGCTATAAATTATCTGTATAGAAAATCCTCAACAAATCTGGCAAGTGAAAAAAGTCTTCTATTAGAAAAGGCACAGAATACCTTCTGGCGCAAAATGGTTAACTCTGCTTTTCTATCTAGGGCATTGCACATATAATTATGTTTATATACATATCAGTTCTAACACTGTGACAGTGTCATTTACAACATGGCAGCTTTGTTAACTTTCCTCTCTGGAGCCCCTGGCGGTTTACATTGAGCTTGTTGATGCTTGGATAAGCTATAAAGCTACTTTTTCAAGGAACCCCCTGCCTGTTTATCCATTTGAGACTCAGCAGGAATGGGAACACGAGAACCCTAAAGTAGGCAGCTCAAATTCCACTCACTGAACCTTCATCACAAAGCCTTGATCCCTGCAACCACAACAATTATAGACATCCAAATGCTTCAAAAACATAGGATTTAAAGAGCATAATGATACATTTCCTACACTTGAGTTTTTCGATTTTATTTATACAGAAAAAGAAGCTGCAACAGCAACTGATTATCCTTTCAGAAAAGCAGATGCTACCTATCTTTTCCCAACAATGTATGCTTCTTCTTCTTTGTGTCTCATGTAAATGCAATGTAACATTATTAGCATAGCCATAGGTAGATACACAGATAATGTAGTAAGTTGGACAGTGGCTAGGGTCAAGGGTGATCTGCCACAAATAGGAAGTTTAGTGACGCAGAATAGGAGATGAGGGATTTTGGGATATTCCAGTTTTGTATAAATTTCGTATATTGTATAATATAGTACACATAAATTACACATAAGCTGTAAATAATCCTACATAGGTCTCTTTGGGAAGAGTATTCAACACTTGCAAGTGCATGAAGGAATAATCATAGAACATTAAAAAATTCAGGTATCTAATGCTTGGGCCTTAATAAGCATTGTCAATTAATACAAGTCCATCTAAAGAGACAGCCTGTACTTTTTCCACTGACTGACAATTGCAACTCATCTCCATACATCTGGTTGTGAGTCGCTGCAAACCGCATAGGCCCACATTTATCAAAAACAGCGCAGAATCTAAATAATGCAACACAATTTTGTCAGACACTGCATGATAAATGTGGGGCATGCTCCAACTGTGCACCGAAACGTCCCTTTCAGTGCACAGGTGGCTCAGTGGTTAGCACTACAGCCTTGCAGCACTGGGGTCCTGGGTTCAAGTCCCATCCAGGTCAACATCTGTACAGGGTTTGTATGCTCTTTCCATGTTTCCGTGGGTTTCCTCCGGGTCCTCCAGTTTCCTCCCATACTCCAAAACATACTGGTAGGTTGATTAGATTGTAAGCCCAATGGGGACACGGACTGATCTGGCAAGCTCTGGGTAATCTGTGTGAGCTATATAAATAATAAAGGAATTATTATTATTGTGTCACATTAGGTATAATGTAGACACTTTATAAATACATGTGGAAGCAGTTTGCAGTGAAAGAATGTGCAATACATAAAAACTTGTGCAGGGCTTTAATAAATGTTGGTCATATAGTTTTTATCATAGGAAAATAGAAAACATTTTTTGTAATAAAGAACTTTGGATCCAGGCATAGCCGACAGTTCAGAATGTCAGAGATGCAATCTAGAATTCTTCATTAATATTACAGACCATGCATTTCACACTGATCCAGTGCTTCTGTCAGACCATTATACAGTGACCACCAAATATATATGCTTCTCACACAAAATGTCACTACAAAGTACAGAATTGGGCTGTTTTTAAAGTGTACTCAAAACAACTAATGCTAAGTAGTGCTGATGTACAAATATTCAGAGACAGTTGGCCACCTTCCTGTTAAAATTTTAAGGCTGCTACCAGAATGACAAATAATCTCTACAAACAAGCCAGACCATTAAATATTTACTTCACAGTTATCAGCAGGTTGGTGACCTAATCTGCTATGCAAATGTTTTGACTTTAGGCCACTGCAATGTTTCCCCTGAAGCTCCCTGGTTATCACCTTTTTACTCCAGTACAGGGATCTGGCACTGGTTCTGGAGAGATCTAAAGACCGCTGCCTCTGATGGCCCTGGTGTGTATAGTTCAGAGACACTTCCAAAATCCAAAGAATAGGCCTGAGGTTGAGGCAGGCAAATATGGAGCAACAACATTTACTCTCAAAGCCAGGATCAAACACAGAAAATCTAAAACAGCAGATCAGCACACCTTTGTTAGGCCACATTCACACAACCGTTGGGGGCCGTTTATATGTCCCCCATGGGCCAGCAATGGGGCACCCTACCGTTCCGTACCCGGGAAAAGATAGGACATGTCCTATCCTTACCTGTATTATGGTGCTGAGTGCCATGTCTGTGACATGTGTGTGAATGTAACCTTAGGAGCAGTAAAATCACAATGATCAGAAACCTCCAAGTAGCAGCAAGAGACATGCAGCCAGGGTGCTACATCTAAATAGAGCAGGTGAAGCAGTAGTGGGAGCACAATTATGTAATGGCGTCTACAGGGGCATCATAAGCCTTTTCCGCAAAAGTCCTCATCCATGTTGCCTTGGAGCAGCCGCACAACAAGGAGAAAATGTCAGTATAATAAGCAAAGGCACAGGGCTTACAAGTTACAAACAAGGATGAAATACGCTCCTGAGTCTGACACCAAGAAAAATACTTTTATGGTCTTTTGAATATGATACGATACAACTGTTAATCCCCAGCGAGGAAATTATTTTGCACAAAGGGTCCAGCATAGTGTTACAGTTATACATTACACAGATATAGCTACATAGAGCGAACCGACCTTAGGAGTTACTCAGCTTGGTTGCTTTTGTTGTACGCTTTTTTAAGTAACTAGTTGCATGATTAGATATAACAATACAATAAAAACACAACATATTACAGAAGGACAAGCATGTTACACACTTACAATCGACATTCACAGTAGATACAACACAGGCCACATTACTTATAAGCCATTACCTACACTTGGTTGGGTACATGGATAGTGCTGTGATGCTATTTACTGCTGTTGGATGCCGCACACCGCTCTGGCACCACCAGAACTGGTGCTTTAGCTGCCTGGTATTAATGCCACTGTCCAGTGCTCTGCCAGAAGACCTAGCTGCCTGGTGCAGGTGATCCCCCAAAGGTATTGGCATGGAGGGAAAGTGGGGAGGGGGGTGGCAGCATTACGTTGACCTGCGGGCCTTACCAGGATCATCACTCACTGATGATGGTTCTGACTACAGTGCGTTTATAATGATTTTTAACAAATTGTCATGTATAATCCCTCTTTTAAAACAGAATAGTGTCCATATTGTTCTACTTCCCTTTTTCTTTCAACAGTTTTACTTTTCTAAGCTACTAGAAATCTAAGCTACTAGAAATCTTCATCAATAGTAGTATTTTGTCTTTGCCCTAAAAGGGAGTCATTTATTAGCAGCCCTGACATCCCAGCATGCTTTGTTTTCTCTCATTAAGTAATGTAGCAGAGAATAAAATAAGATTCCTACAAGTAAATCCACTGCACATACAGCATCTGCACAATGATGAGCCTGGAAGCTTTCATCACATAAAGTAATATGCACTAGAAATCAGCTGTCAAACAGTTACATGAAGGGCGGTCGTGTGAGGCTGGTGTCCTTTCTATAGATATGTGCATTTTTACTAAATGTTTGTGAGTAGTATTTATTTTTATTAAAGCATTTTATGAAGACATTCTACACGATTGGAGTGTGTTTCTTCTAGTGATCCGCTGTGGTGAATGGTGGTAACAATAGGAGGAACGAAAACTGCATACACGTGGGTCTGAACAGTGGGCTACTCTTATCTGGAGAATCTGTGGATTTGTGCTGTGAGCAGAACGGAGGACAAACGAGAACAATTATTGTGAACGTTTGGAGTGAAAACCTCTGTGAACGTCTGGAGCTCCGGTCAGATAAGAAATCTATAGATTTTTATTTCTATCTCTTTATATTTTAACATTGGGACTTCTGGATCAGTCCTGGACCGTTGGTTTAGCTCCGAGAGGGTTAAAGTTAAGAGTGCAGCACTACACCCAAAGAGTTACATGAAGTGTAGTCTGTGGTAGATAGTGTCTTAGTGAGGTGTAGAGAGACACAGAAAAGGTTCTACAGAATCACAGACTGGGATAGATGCTGCCGCGTTCATCTCTACAGAGCTGATAGATAGAATTACAATTATAGAAGATATCTGTTTTGATTTACATACAAATTAAACTTAATAACAAACCTAAAGAACCTATCTTGTATGTAAGATATACACAGATATATAAAAGAATATTGTCTGTTTGTACAAAATTGTGTATATGCACAAGTGCTGAGAGAGCAGGGTGGAGGGTGAGACATTGTAACAAACTGTAAAGCCATATTACAGTGGGGCTGTGTTCCCCTCAGACTCATTAGCATAATTTTAAAAGTTGATTTTAAAAAGAAGGAGGCCATGGATAAGAAATATAAGAAGATTACCTCAGTCACAGTGTCTGGATCTATGAGTAAGTGTCCCTGGTTTAACATGATGGATTTTGATGGTAGATTTCCCCTTAAATATGTTACCCAGCATGCAACCATAATTTAAACACACACCAATTTAAAAATGTGTTTTTTTACTAGGTACCAACAAATTAAAGGGTATTAGTATTAGCCACTTTGCTGAATGTCATTTTTATTCTGTAATATTTGCTTGACAGTTTTTCATACATTTTTTTATCAAACATTTAACAAGGATTGCAGGTAGCTGTTTACAGTCAAAACAACATTTCCAGACTAATGGCTCTGCCTCCCGCTGTGGAATATACGAAAGGCAATGTGCTGTCTGATGTGTGGTATGGCCCTGATAATCACTGTGAGGTGTGCATTATTGATTAACTATGCAAAGAGCCTGGGGTTAATAGCTTGCTTCAGCACCTCGGACAGAGCTTTTAGCTGTGACTGTTGCCCAGCAGAAAAATGGTGACAGATGTTGAAAATATTGCTAAAGGTGCAATCATGCTGTAAGCTCCTTTACAAAATCACTTACTGCTTTTCTACTTTACAGAAATCCTTGTAGAACGGGAAACATTTTGAAGCCTCTAACCAGCTGCTTCAAGAAATGTTCATTATTTAGACCAATATGAATTATTCATGAACGCTTAGCATGTTTAGCTGCAAACTGATACAGTTTCATTTAAATAATTGCATAAATTAAACAGAAATATAAAAGATAATACATTAGTTATTAAAGAACTTTCTTCCCTGCAATCTTCTAGTGTTTACTAAAAAAGTAAATGTGGATGTTTAATTCGGCAAAGTCTGCATTTTCCTTTGTGGGTGTTTCATAATTGATAAAATGGCTAGAAGTATGCTTACTCTATACTACACAGCAGAAAGACAAAAGCACAGATTTGATGCAACCATATGTTTCATTGCTAGTTTCTAGATTCATTTAAATGGGGGAAATTTCTTCTACATAATTATTTACCGCTCATAACTTTCCCAGGAATAAGAGAAGCTGTCCTGGAACAGTTATGCCATGGTCAACCTCCACTACAATAACGTTTTACAAATTTCAGATTGTTGTCATCATTGTTATCCTATTTCTTACTCCTTCCATCTTGACTTCACATGATATGTTAACACTAAGGGATATGCTCACTATGCTAATTTTAATTCATGAGTGACCATCCTGTTTGGAATGGGAGGTGTAAATGACATATTATAAGGCTTTTGTTATAGCATCATTATATTGTTTTGAAATTATTTTATGAAATTAAAATTACATTCCAATTCCAAAGAAAAACTTGTTCTTTCCTCCGAATCTGCCTTTTTCTCAAAATCTGAAATACATCCCACCTTGCTTGCAAGATAAACAGAAGTTCACAAAGGTGCCAGATGACATACAAACACTTTGTTCGGGGTTGGGGGCTTCCGTGACTCACAGCATCTAGGTCTCCATACAACAGCTCAAAGAGGCCAGAAAAACTACAGACATATACAGTAAAAATGCTGCCACTATCTACATTGGTCATAGTTAACTTCAGTTAGTGAAGGACTCCGAGCCATGGACAGAAAGTTAACAACTGGGAAAAGTGGAGGTGCTGAACCAATGAAGAATAAACTTGCCAGACAAGTGCCAAACCATCATTCCTGTACACTCCCCAAATAATATATCCTACCTTGTCTGCTGACTGTTTTTAAGAAGATGATCCCCCTCCCTTCTCTAATCAATTGAATTTTTGACCCCAAAGTTCAGACAGACTGCAGAGGGGAACACTGTGAAAAAATGAAATTAATAGTGTTATTCCTCAAGTTCATAGTCAGAACTTTGAACTTCATTTACATAAAAGCTATGCTTAAAGCTTGTAAACATTTGTATATATCTATCAAAATTGAAACCTTTTCAAACCTCTGTATACAAATGACACATTTTAGGTTGTGCCATATGGTTTATATAAGGGTGAACCTCCTTGAGGAGACCATCCAGAGGCAGACGTTTTTTAGTACACTTTGTGTGTTTCCCTCAGAGATATTTCATCCTGTCAATATCTACTCTGCTGCCTGGTGCTTATTGGGGCACCCAGCTTGCCCTGTTTATCTAAGTCCCTTTGCTGACACAGTAGTGCATTTATTGGTTTGAACATTGAGGGTTACTCTGACCTCTTGGTTCTTTGGATGTTATATGAACTGTTTTTCTCCTTATGGGTGAGGTTACCCAGGAAAGAAAATACCCAAGTATTCTGGAATATGGTTCTTAAAGAGGTTACAAACTGTTCAATATATTTCAAGTTAACCTGATGGAATAGCTCATAAAACTGTTACTCGAATTGTTACTCAATGGGACACATTTACTAAGGGCTGTGAGTCAGTTTTCTGTCGGACTTTGCACATCCTTTCTAGTGCTAGCTGCTTGCACAGGCTTTTAAGAAGTGCTTGGGCCACATTTGTTTCGCACAAGACTGTACACTAGACACCATGCGACACAAATTAGGGGGTTATCCAGTACTCAGTCGGACCATGCCTAGGATTTATCATACATTATAACTCTATGTTAAAAGTGCACCAAAAAAGTAGTGCCAGGCCAGAGCAGGGAACACCAGATTCATGAAGAACGGGTGCCAGAAATCCTGAGTCTCGCTCAGCCTGCATTATACACAGGCAGACTTAATTTAGTGCAGTTTGCCCCGTTCTTAGTAAATGTGCCCTAATATCTTTATATAAAAACCACAATTTAACAAAAAGTAAATAAAAAGTCTAAGACATCTTGCTGAGGGTCAGCAGAGAAAGAGATTGCAGTTGGAGAATCAATTCTGAAAAAGAGGGATTGAAACTAAACTTATTTACAATTCTTTATAAAAAAAAATAAATATGATAGACACAACTGAGAAAGTAAAATAAATCTGTTTTGTAAGCTCATCGTCCAGATGGTATGATAATATTATTCTGTCCCATATATATTTATATTTTTGTAAAAATAAACATAAAAGTGTTCAAGAAACTTATTCATCTTCATATAAGGTAAATAGGAACATTTTGTTTCGAATGAACAAGGCCACATATGTACTTAGGTAATTAAATCTTATCAAAGAAAAACATTTTCCGAAAAAATAGCATATGTAAGGCTGATCATGCCTGACCTTAAAACTAGATTGATAAATTAGCTTAGTTGAGATTAAGAAATAATTACTGTATTCTGCAGAAACAAAGCTCTCTGAAAAGAAACTCACCTATTGATTAAAGGAATAGATTTAGCCGATTCTGCAACAAATTAGCCATTTAACTAACAAAATGTAGTAATAAAATAAAAGAATGGTGTCTTACAGAGTAATGTAGCCATCTGTGTCGTGCAGCACACAATAAATACAGCATGTTGAGAGAATAGAGGGGTAAAGTCATTGAGTCATGGGGCTGCTATATTCAATCAAGTCAAAGCAAATATATAAAATTACTCTAAGGTAAAAAGGCAATATTGTAGGCCATTGCCAGACTAATTGAGGTCAAGTCAGGCTGGGAATTATGTGCAGATGATTATTAGAATGTGTGTCTGTATATTGCTTACATTAAGAGAATAGAAAAAAGGACATTGCATGTGTAACCTTTTCTTCCCAAGGTTAAATACGCAATACAAATTTCAAGTGCATTTGTTATCTGAAATCTAATAGAAAAATAAATATTTATAGTAGCAGAGATTTACTTAGCAAACTATGCCAGAAGTCTCACTTAGAATACACCAAAACAACTATTGAAAAGTATCTGCAAGTGGTATAATGGCTTGAAGGTGTCTGGAGGAGAAGTGTCCTAACTGGATGAGATGTAGCTCGGAATATTGTCTGGTGAAGGGGGCATATTAAGAAGGATATTGACCAGAGTCATTATTTTGTGCAACCTGTGGGTTGTCCAAGACACAGTTGGACACGTATCTTAGTTTGTTGTTTTTTTTGGTGTATAATTTAGACTTTTAGTAGGTCTTTTATGTCCCTTATTTGTGATTATGTCTTTTCCCATTTCATACATGTGTAGTTTTTCCTATTCTGGCAGGCACAACTTTTGGCTTTTTTTTTTTGGACTTTTTGTTGAAAATGTCTCAAACCCACATGAACACAAACTATGTGAGGGGAGTTATATACAGTAGAGGACACTACTGTAAATTTTGGATCTTTAATCCCTCTAAAATATTCACAGAAACACATGTGTTTTATCTTTTAATGTCACGCTTGCCGGGGAAGACAAGCGGGAAAAGTCTCTGAGGGCAGAGTCTGTGGACCCACTGGACCACCGCGGGGGTTGGTATGGGACCCGCGGTGGCGGCCAAGGCAATGGAGGCAGGAAACAGTCACAACTTGAGATGACAGCAGGAACGCAGAGGAGCACTGGAAATGATGGAACGGAATGAAGACGACCTTGTGCTGGAACTCATGAGGTTACGGCGCACAGGAACTTGACCACAGTCTAGGCCGCCCAGGACAAAAAACTTACCACCTGACAAGGACCATACATGATATGACCACAGGATCGGACCACGATTCTATCTTTTGCACCAACATAAAAGAACTCGCAAGTCAATTTAGTCAAGGAAACAATAACAGTTGAGATGACAGCATGAATTCGGATGAGCACTTGAATTCTGTGCACGTAATGAAGAACAACCAGCTGGTCTGGAACTCATAGGTGACTTTTAGTCACTGACTGGACCGACATGCTTGGCCCAGCTATGGACCACAGGACACGGACCACCGGACACGGACCACAGGATATGGACCACAGAATACGGACCACAGGATACGGACCACCGAATTTGGACCACAGGATATGGACCACAGGAATGCGTCTGGAAACGCACAGGGACACGGAGGTGTCTGGAAACACTGAGGAACAGGACCTCCGGAAACACACAGGAGGCTTTCACTTCAGTGGGAAGACTTGAAGATCCGGACAGGAGTGAAGGAAACCGCCAGGTTATATGGAAAACCCGGAAGTGACCAGCGCCATTGGGAAGGATGCTGGCCCTTTAAGTTCAGATAAGTGAGCGCGCACTCTAGGAGCAGGAGAACTCAGCCTGGAGGCAGGAGGCATGCGGCCTGCATGCTGGGACCCGTGGCACAGACAGGAGCCCGGAGAGGTAAGTGAGGGCAGGCAACGGAGCACGGGTGTTAACTTTTTCACGGCTGCTTACACTTCCAGCAATGAAGAAACATTTCTAACTAGTCAATTGCATGGTAAAATGTAAAACACATGTGTTTCTGCATTGCATTTAAAAATACCCTTAGAAGTAACCATTAAATTTCAATGAAATGGGAATGCAAAAATGTATAAATTAAAAAAAAGGCAAAACTTTCAATGACCAACAGGTTTATGTGCAAAATTTTACATATTTAAAGCATGGGAAACAATTACAATTTATATGTTAAAACAGGGTCCATGAAAAAAATATCCTCTCTGTAAAAATAGAGGAAAAAAAAAGATACAAGTGAAAAGTCACATGTAATATCTTGAACATAAAGATACATACAGCACACTACAAAAGGTGCAGACAAAGATTTACTTGAGAAACGACAGCAAAAGTTGCAGTGAAAAGTTGCAGGGGCAGACTAGGTAATAAAAGTGGACCTGGTAGGTGGAGTCTGCACAAGTAGAAGGAGATAGCTGCTAGCCATAGTCTTATAGGTGGATAGAAAACTGGCACAACTCTTATGATGTAAGGCAGAAGTACTGTGCAGGTAATTAATACCTATCAGATCTTAGCCCTTCACATACATATTCCTATAATACAGCAAATTAATTATACCATCCAAACTATGCAGGATACCTATATGCTTACCACAAATCAAAATCACAAGTACCGTATATATAAAAATTTAAAAAAGCTACTTACTGTAATCATTTTTAGGCCATGATAAAGTGTTAAAAATATACATCTAAAACCATATGCACATATGTGGTGATGGTCTACTTTACACTTTATACACATAAAATAAGCAAAAGTGTCAGTAACACAAAGAGTTAGCAGCAACAATTTCATAAAAAGCCAAAGAGTTTACCCTTTATGCAATTGGGGTGCTGTGGTGGTGGTCATTGAAGTCCCTTTTCTATGAGCAGTATGCAAAGCCCTGGTTGGTAAACTGTTTGGATCATTGATGATTTTTTTATGAAATTGTTGCTGATAACTACTACACACTGGGTATATCGAACAGGACTGGAACTTGTTGTGCATCAAAACACCTCAATGCACATACTCTTAAAGAGGACCTGTCACCCAATTTATCGGCACTAGGAGCTGCTTACCAAAGTAAGCAGTTCCTATTGCTTGATTAAACGCTGCAGTGTTAGAGTGATAGCGTTACCGGAAACCTCCGGTAATGCTATCAAACACTGCGGCGGGGTACAATGTAATTGCTTTACGAGCTGTCCGACGTATTCATGAGGGGTGGCTAGGGGCGGTGACTGCCTCCCTCTGAATACATCAGACCGCTTTACAAGCGGTCCAATGATTACATTGTACCCCGCTGGAGTGTTTGATAGCGTTACCGGGGTTAGGGTCTTTGTATTATGATCTGTTTCATGAACTGAGAAAAACGCAGAGGTCAAGAATTCATGAAAAATAGTCCTTTTCCCCAGAAAATCAGCCGGTGGGTAAGCAAGATGCTCAAAGTCCTATCCTCTGCAATCTAGTTGGTCACTGAAATGTGGCCAGCATACAGTCCAGGATTCACCGACTGACCATCACAGAGTGAATCAGCCTTAGGGTACATTCACACAGACGAATGCCCGCCCGGCCATAGCTGGGTGGGAATGCAGCGGTGCACTGGAGAAAAGGAGGTATGAACACTGCACACCCCTCCCCTCTCCAAAGAGAACAGCATTGCACGGCCGCACACACGGGGAAAGATAGGGCATTTGTGCCTCCATACTGCTGTCGGGTCGCCATTGCCATTTTTGGCATTCGCTTTACCAGCAATGTGGCATCTGCTCCACAATCTGATCATACACCCAGCTGGGTCAGAAGTAGACATTAGATCATCCTTAATTCAAAACATATACCTCAGCCTGTCAGGATGAATCAGAATCTGCATCACAGTGATGTAAAGACAGAATAGCTTCTAATTTCCTCCCCTGGAGGCGCGATATGCATAAAAAAAAAAAAACAGATTAATTCTTCTTATTGAGCAGGAGGTGAGATTTGGGTGGCAACAAATTTTTCTCCTTAGCTCATATCTTGGCCTCTGCATGAATTTGTACATTAGAAGAAAATAAAACATGGAGCTGTCCATGGTGACAACTTATGAGTGCCTGTTCTTTTTTTCCAAGTCCCTGTGTAAAATTAATATAGAAATGCGCAATTCATGCACAATTACTTGAATAATTTGAACTTATAGCTCTGGGGAAAGTTGTCTACAACATGATATAAACAGTTTTTTCAGTCTCCAAATCATGGATATCAATGTATCTGTAATATTTTAAGCTGTATGAGCTTGTGCAGATCATTTTTGTTTCAAATATCTTTATGTAATGTCTTTGGTATATGCATAGATATTATTATTAGTACTAGTATTGTTCTTATTACTTTAACTTTGCATCACCATCTAGAATCAGATTGTTTCTCCCTGTGACTTCATCGGAGAGCCACAATCTGCTCCCATGACAGCCAAGAGTCTATACAAGACTCCAGGTTCTGTCACTCAGCAATATATATCTAACAATGTGCTGGATGCATATTATCCATATATAGCAACAAAGTAGTATTGCAGTATAACGAATCGACTCCAGGGGGCCCCAAATAGTTAGAAAGTCAAAAATGAAAACATTAAAATTAAAAAAATAAAAAATGTACCTAAGAACTGATGTAAAATGAAACAGAATCATAAACATGTTAGGTATCACCACACCCAAAAGTCCCGATCTAGGAAAATATTACAAAGGTTATTCCCAGCGGGGAACCTTAAAAGAAAAAAATAGTGCCCAAATGTCTGCAACAGCATTTATTCAGAATTTCGCAACACTTAAAAATCATTAAATCATTAAAAACATCAGCTCATCCTGCAAAAAAAATGATACCTTACAGTACATAGCTCCATACACTGAAGTATAAAAAAGTTATTGGCATCAGAAGAAACTTAACTTAGATACTAAAGGGTGCTGGCTGGCTACTAAAGGGTGTTGACTGGCTGTGTATTTAATTGGGCTGGCTGGCTACTTAAGGGGGCTGGCTGGCTGGTTACTAAAAGAGGGCTGGCTGGCTACTGAAGGGGGCTGGCTGCATACTATAGGGGCCTGGTGGGCTGTTTACTACTGGGGGCTTGCTGGCTATATACTGGGAGGCTGTGAACAATGCATTTACCACCCTCAGCTCATACTCGAGTCAATAGGTTTTCCCAGTTTTCGGTAGTAAAATTAGGGGCCTTGGCTTATACTTGGGTCAGCTTATACTCGAGTATATATGGTATATAAATTTGGTATCCCTGTAATCGTACCAACCAAAATATTTTTAAAGGTGGGGTCCGAAATATGGAGACACAAAAAATAACCTGATTTTTAAGGGGTTAATACTCTTAAAAACTAACATCTAGGCAATGCTGGGTCCCATAGCAAAATTAGTTTAAGGGCCCCTCCGCTAAGGTTTCACATGCTTAAATGCATATTGTTGAAGGTAAATCCTTAAAGGGATTCTCACCTGGGCATTTAATTTGATTCATTTACCATTTATATATACATTTCTTCAATTGCATTGCAAATGTACATGTGTAAAGATAATTGCCCATGAATGTAGCCCCTTAGTTGTCCCTTAGAAAAAAGATAGTTGTATGACCACCCCAGCACTCTGGCAATGGTGACCACACATGTGCTATTGAAGTGTCTGACCACCTTGATTCAGTGTTCATTACCATTGGACAGATATCGGACACTGGGTATCTCCCAGCCATTTCATATGCAAAAGCAATTTTATGGTCCTTTATTTCTAAGTGACCATATGAATACATTCATGGGAAACATCCAGTTAAATATAAATATGTATATGGCAGAAGAATTAGATGAAATGTGAATGTCCAGTTGGTGCTACCCCTTAAGAATTGCCAGTTACTGCTAGACTGCTAATTAAAAAATATCAAGTATAGGAACTGCCTAGCAATTAGTGGTAATTTATAAGTGTTTACTTTCACAATGAATGGGAACTACAATTTGGTATTCTTCATCATCTTGACAGATGTTTATGCTGGAAGAAAAGAACTATGGAGGAGAAGCAGGAATTACATATAATACAATCCAAACAACTTCATTCCCTCCATATAATCCATGGTGCACAGGAGCCACGCTATGTTGACAAGCAGTAGCATTAAAAAATCGTACAAAGATATCCAGCAACAGGTGGAAAAGTTAAAAAAAAATATGTTTTCAACTTTTCATGTTAAAAATATATTTCAAGCTGAAAAGTAAGAAATATAAAGTTATTCAAGGACACTATTCCACCGTTCTTAACTAAAGTATAGAGTAAGCTTGCCAACATAAGTGCTATATAAACAAAGTGGTGCTATGCTGGTCTGTATAGCAATTCTATGCAGCAGTAATCTAGGTAGTGTAAGAAAAACAGCGATACTCAACATAAAACTTTAACCTTTATTTAGTCCTCTTTAAAAGTCCATTGCAGGAGATGGTGATATTGTGCAGGAGGAAAGGAATCCACAAGAGCGACAGCTGTTTCGTGCACACTGAGTTTTCTCTAGATCTATCAAGAGCTGTTACTTATACAATAATTTGATTAAGAGCTTAACATGTGTGAAAGGTATGCTATATGTAAATCTGTAATAGAGATGAGCGAACATGCTCGTCCGAGCTTGATGCTCGGTCGAGCATTAGGGTACTCGAGACGGCTCGTTGCTCGGACGAGTATTTCCCCTGCTCGAGATCGAGCATTTAATTAAAAAAAACACAGTGAAGAGCAATGAAGAATAGAATAAAAACAGTGAACACAGGATCATTTAAGATA
>CM033642.1:115132591-115292501 GCA_019512145.1 Engystomops pustulosus | reverse complement strand
TAGATAGCATGTTAAAATTTTTCATGTGTCGATAGACAGTTGTGGACTATTTTTGCATATTACATACAGTAATGTTGCACATCCTTGGCTCATCACTATTGTGTGTGGGAAATTCGGACAGCAGAATGGGGCTCTCTACTTTGAACAATTTTGCTTGTAAGAGGAACCTTCTGTCACAATTCAGCTGTTGTCTGTGGGTACACCTAACAACAAGTAATCAAGTACTTACAGCAGGGGAAATAAAGCATTATACTGTGAATATTAATATCAGTTGGTTGTATTCATGGTCCAGAACAGGATGAGTCCTCCAATGCAAGAGATGCTACTAGCGACAGCTAAATGGAGGATCTTGATCAGTAGACCCCCATCTTTTAATTCAGGATTAACTAATATGGTACATAAAAGTGGGGTTTGTACTACTAGACAAGTTAATCTTTAAAATAATCTTCATGACAGAAAAGAGCTAAGGAATGAAACTTTTTCATGTCTTGTTTGCCAGAAAACTAGCATACAAGTCATTAGAAATGCTCCACTGACCTTATACTTTTTTGCATGACTGTCTGCACCTTTAATTTCAGATAGGATATGTTATATATGCATATATGTTGTAGAAACCTGCGTATGCCATATAGTTATAGTTATTTGGCTATCAATATTTGACTCTGACACCTAACTTTATTTTCACTGTTTGTAATGTCATGTGTTTGAAGTCACATTTTGTTACTTTTTTGACATTGTATATACAACTTCTTGTCTTTTTTTTCCTATGTCACCCAGACTTATATCAGCTCCCTTCTAATCTCTTGCAGGCATTTCCCTTTTATCACCCTATCACTATTTATTCCCTGACTATTTCTTTTGGGAAACTCATCAGGCTTCTGTTTGCCCCTGTGATCTGAATAAATCTGTAAATTCTCTTCTTCCTACACAGAAGGTGACAGCTGTCAGAAGCTCCTGGGATAGGCAAACAAGAAGGCCTCAGGGCTCAGCTGACAGCGAATAAGATCTTCACAAGAAAAAAGAAAATCTGAAAATCTCTGAACTCCTATCCCCTAGGTAACAATGGTAAAATTAGAATTTGTAACAGATAAAGTCAGAGATCACATTAAAATAAGCAGTTTTCTGCTAGCAAAAGTCTAAATATAATAACAACTCACTACTTTGCTTGACTTTTAAGGCATTCATAACAGCTTAGTTGGAGTGCACTTGACCAGCAAGGATCTCCTATCATGTGTGCTTTCCTAAGATGCTGACATGAATTGTAAAGTGCAGTGAAGCTTCCAATCCACACTACCACTCCAAAAAATGTCAGAGGTTTGGGATCTTTGGGGTTAGAAGTTTGTGATGCTAAAAGCAGAGGTGGAGTTGGTGGTGGAAACTGAGCAGAATAGTTTTTGTAATATTGTCAGTCCTAGAAAGTCCCACCTACTGCAACATATAAATGTTACCTATATTGCAGGAGAAATAAAAATCATGTAATCCCTTACTTGTATCCTTTCTTCCTTTGCACGGCTCTAAGTTTGCATACAGATGCTTCAGTGATGCCATTGGAGAGTTCGAAAAATCCTATTCTTTGGAGGGGTTAAAAAAATGGCAGGAACGTTGGGAGAAGGGAACCTTTCTAAAAAGGGAGTATGTTGAAAAAAAAAATTTAAATGGTATCTTCATTTCTAACACGGGTACTTATTGAACCGCCCTCGTATGTTAGGGATGATTTAATCCCTGGTTTCCTGGACTTACTGCACCACATACATAAATCAGCCTTTGCACTCTGACACTCTGGAAATGACACTACACAGGCTGAGACTACTCTCACAATCTAGAAGGTAAGTCAGTTCTGATTAAACACAGGCAGAAGTGGAATCTCAAACCTCACAGTTGACATAGCTTCTCATTTAGGTCAAGAAATGCATGACTACTTCTTCCTGTTGAGGTTTATTGTTGCAACATTTTCCACCAGGCATCTTCAGCTCCGTGCAGCACATCTCCACACTGTGCAACTAAAAATACCAGTCACTAAAAGTATAATGTCACCTAAATAACAGACATGCCCCATACTGTGCTTTCACAGAATATGTATCCCTTAAAACACAACAGACCACACATTATGCTTCCCCACATATACCATACATACCCCATATGTAAAATTGAATTAGCTTTTTTTCCACATACATCAAACATAACAAACCACACTGTGCCCCACGATACATTAAAAATTACATTGAGACCTGTTAATATTTTATAATACATACCAACCCGCTTTTAATTAGTTTACAAACATATTTCCTCTAATTATTTAATAATTACAGTACCCCTTCTAATCAATTATTTTTTATATAATGCTGTTCTTTATATATTTTAATATTTAGTACCCCTCTGATCATTTATTTTATATAGACTGATCAATAGACTGATAAATTGTATAGATAGTGTCCTAATTGATTATATTTAATCCCATTAAATTATAGATTTACATTTAGTGC
The DNA here is from genome assembly GCA_019512145.1 of Engystomops pustulosus. Classification (NCBI taxonomy): domain Eukaryota; kingdom Metazoa; phylum Chordata; class Amphibia; order Anura; family Leptodactylidae; genus Engystomops; species Engystomops pustulosus. Next base: position 115,290,018 of record CM033642.1, on the reverse strand, counting down.
CCCATAAATTATTAATGCTTACATCATGGCCCTCAAATATTATTTTATTTTAGTGTATGATGTATTCCCTTATTTATTATAACATTGTGGGCCCCCTTTATTCTTTTATTATGTTGTGGACCCCTATTATTATTTATAATATCGTGGGCCTCAATGATATATTATCTGTAGCCCCTCGACGCTCCAGTATACTCCCTTGCTTCTGCTGCTGAACTGATGGGAATAGGATGCGCGGCTGCGTGATGATGTCATCATACTGCCATGCATCTTGGATCAAAATGCGACTTGCGCTCTAATACACTCAGTGGCAATATCATCTTTGTCTTAATGATGCATATGACATTGCTTGTTTTAGCTACATTAATAGTAATCAAGCAGCAGGTTCTGGCCCCTTTGAGTACTATTACTGGCAGGCCCTCCTCAGTGGAGGAAAGGAGGCTCCGGCCATGATAGCACCAGGTGCCTATTGGTGCATCCACGGTCTATCAGTGAGGCCATCAGAGCCTGATGTCTTGGCTTATTTTAGACTTTCTCTTTCCTTTTCCTCACCTTTTAGCCTTTGCTATCCCAACTTCACCAGTTGACTCTAGAGTTACTGCATGTTCATTTTAATATATTTCCCATTATATAAAATACACATAAATGTCCTTAGACTTTCTGTTCTTCATACATGAAAAGAGATTGAGACTTACAGTTATGTGGTCTCTCTATATACATTTAGAGTGCATCTTTATTTTTCACCATTAAAAGCACCCTTTCTACAATATACCCTGATGAAAAAGAAAATAGTATAATACTGTAACACATGAGAATGCCTTTAAAAAATTCAACACTTCATTAAAGAGCAACCACCATTTCAGATTATTTTTTATATTGTTTGCGAGGAGTGTGGTTAACATATTTCTGATATTTTTCATTAAGAAATCCTACTAAGTTTGCAAAGAAACAGACTGCAATGTGCCCCTTAGTTACAATGTCACTTCAACGTTGCTACGGCAAATCTGTCGACCAAATAGAAGACAGGTCTCTCTCTCCTCTCTTGTTTGTTACACCATTTCTGCTCTCTCCCTGGCTGTAGTATGCTATGAACATTTGTTTCAAAATTCAAGTTGAAAGTGAAGAGTATAATCCTCCCTTCTAAGATCTGTTTAAACACACACAGGGAGATCAGATGTAAGTCATAGTGAGCTTTATACACACACTGTACAGGCTGGAATTGGGAGCTCTATGGGAAGGAGCTTTGAAACTTAATATTTTTCAAGAATTTCTTAATAAAGAACATTAGAAAACACAATTCACAACACCCTGCCCTGCCACATACATAATATAAAAAATTATCTCAAATGACAGTTGTGCTTTAAGTCTTGTGTTATAAAATGTTATTTTACTGACATAAAATGACTATATTTTATAGTGATATTAATATGATATTTTATGTAAATGAAGCATCTGACCTGAACTGAATAGACAATGGGGCACATTCACTTACCCGGTACCTGGGCGATTCCCGATCTGGACAGTCCGACGAGGATGAACTCTGCCGCGATTCATGAAGATCGCGCGCTCGATATCATACATTTGTTGCTTCCCCGCTCAGGTCCGCAGGAGTTCACTTTCTTCTTCCCAGTTTATGTAAGTGCTTGGCCTTGCGACACAATTTTGAAGTTAAATCCAGCAGTTTGTCCGAATCCGTCGGATTGTCCGACGTCCGCCCCAGATTTGTGTCGCAGGCGCCAAAACCCCCTTTTAAATCCCAGTCCCAGCGAAGCAAAATGGAAATCGTCAGCTTGTGCAGTCCGCGGGGCCCTAAGTAAATAAGCCCCAATGTGTGAGTATACAAATATATATATTTGTACTGATGGGGTAAAGGGGGGCCCATTCAGAAGTCTGCTATGGGGACCTTCCTCTCCTAGTTACGCCCCTGGGGTTGCATAAATGTGAACACCCTATTATTACCGCCGAAGGGGTGCAGAGTTAGCCAATTGGATATAAATTTATCATAAATAGTAATCAGTACACAGCTGCAGTAAATTGGGAAATAATTTGGATGGGAATTTTGAACAGTTCCAAATATCAGTAAATTTTGGCACAAAACCTCCACTCAAAAGAGCTAATGATGAAGAGGAATTTAACCATTCACCATGACAATTCCACGGTCATATTTCATGCTGGCAGTGTGTGAGGGAAAGCCAAGGTTAAACCCTTGTATTGTTGTGCACCTGTCTCTCATGTGATTTGTTACTGAATAAATATTTTCCAGAACCTACCTGAGGTGCCAGTTAATTTGATTGCTGATTCGCAGAGTAGAACAATGCTTGACCTGGTTTTTGCTTTTGACTATTCTTGACTACTCCCTGGTTATTCTGATTTTTCCATTTACAGGTACTTCTTGTTTCGACTTGGATGTGGACTAGGATACTCTTTGGTTTGTGATGCACTATATTGGTTTAACTAAACTTGCTGACACTTATTGTCCTCCAATCTCGACTGAGCATTAACAAAATATTTGCTTTGCCATAACTAGATTACATTTTTTGAGAAAGGAATGCAAAGTCTACGTGTATCATGCTTATAGACTCCTACTGAAAAAATGAAAAATATTATCATAAATATGAAGGGTACTTCAAAAAAGTGTTTGAAACCACATTATTATTAACCTTTTTTTTCCATTAATTTTTTTTTTCTATTGAAGTTGGATTATAGGTAACATTAAATGTAAGAGAAAACTAAGTAAGGGTTATTCTTGGTCAGATTTGTTTTTAGATTAAGACTTTGTAAAAGGGATATTTACACTTTGCAGTATATGTCTTGTCAAAAAGAGTTGCATAATAAATCATAACAAGACAACAAAGTCCCTTCTTCCAACAGAGTAAGCCATAGATAATACATCCTAATCCAAGTCAGAAAGGATTGCAATATTGCTGAAAGAAAGAGGAAAGTGAAAACAGTAGAGATACAGCACTGCATGGTTCCAGTACAGCTGGAAAGCAACTAGACATCTGCTATAAACAAGACATACTAAACAGTGAGATAGATGTTGGCTTTGTATCCAGTTCATTCTTATAGTAGTTCCATAGCAATAGGTTCCTGAAAAATACAAATATGGGCGAGGTAGACAACATGCAGCTTTCTCATTTGGAATCTGGAAAGCTTTTATGAGTATATAGACGAGAACATGGGTTTGGCACAGCAAGGTTTTGAAGTGTTGGACTAAAGAATACACAGCACTCTATGATACTACAATGTTATAGCTATTTACTAGGCTTAACCCTTCTAGTTTTTAAGAAAGATTAGTTGGCTTACAGCGAAATAGAAATACAATTAGGTGAAATGATAAATCAATATAAAATGGATGAAATATATAGAACTAGATAAATGGACATATAGGTGGAAAGATAAATAAATAACAATGACACCACACCCTAAAATTTAAGCTACTTCGGTGGTCTAACTTGGTCTAACTTTTGATGAAAATCATCCTTGAAGCGAGGAGGGTGGAGTCACAGACAGTGAGTTAGAGATACCGCTGCCTTGCACCCTTTTTAAGACTCATAAGGGGTGTTGATGTTATCACACCTCTTTCATCCTCCATTAGATCCTGATTGCAGAGGAAGCCACATGATCTGTTGTGCAAGCAAGAAAAGTAATGATATTATTAATGAAGTGGGTGTTTCTATAAAAGACATGAAATAATGAGGAAGGTGCTGCTGCATAATATATTAAAGAGGATTTACCAACTGGACATTCACATTTCATTTAATCAATCTGCCATATACATACATTTCTTTAAATTGATATAGGGTATGCAGGACCACCGCTAAGGGAGTACGAAGAAACATAGTTTTTGCATATATAATGGCCGTGAGTAACAGCATGTCCCACAGCTATTCAAAAGAAACCAATGCTGAATTCAAGTGTAGCCCTCGCTGGGGGGGTGGGAGGGGGGCTCTAAGTAACCGACCATGTTCTGGAAAAACCCAGTGTCTGCTTAATTTTAAGAATTATAGCCAAGACTAACTGGCCCCGTCACATCTGCTGATGTAGTTGTCACATACCTCAGTTTCACCCATGCCCTCTCTATTCCCCATGTTCTTGATTGTTTTTAATGCTGTAAAGTTATATTGTCTTAATTTGTGATTGGATAATGTATTCCAAATTCAATGTACATTTTTTGCATATCAGACATATGTCTCATGGATGAAATTTAGTTCTGGGCTGTTGTACAGAGCACATGTATATGTATTACTTATAAATTGTCCTTTTTTTTAAAGAAACTATTTGTCAGTCATCTATTGGAGACTGGGAATTTTTTTCCATAACAGTAAATATATTGCTGATGAATTAAATATAAATGTCCGGATGCGAATAGTCATTTAACTTATAAGGCTGCTACCATTAAATAGTATGGGCATTCTGCTGTAAGATATATTAAGTAATGAGGGAAGGTGCTGCTTTATAATCTACTCATTAATGCCTGGGCCACCAATATGAATTTCAGGGCCCCTGACTGGCAAATGTCCCCCCCCATGCACACATCAATTTCCTACCTCATCCTACTAGCCATCATATATATACCATTAAGTCTATCGTGGGTGTGTGCTGTATAGAAATTGTGGCCTCCCTGATGGTCTAGGGTTTTTAAACTATCTGACTTTTCATGCATAAAAACAGTAACAAACAATAAAACTTGCTATATAAAAACTTTAGTAGTATAGTAGACAGTAGCCATATCAATCTTACTAGATATATACAGCACCAGAACCAAAATAATTACATAGATCTGGTACTAGTTGGTTTATTACCATGTAGTACCATTGCCTCTATAGACCCAGTGGTCGCGTGATTGCCAGGTGTGCAGGGGTTAAGATAAGCTGCTGGGTCTGTTCATTCCCAGTACAGTTCTGCCAAAGACATCTTCCTGCACAGATGATTGTTTCCGCCTGTGACTGAACCTCTTATATATGATAAATATTAAAATAAAAAGAAATAAAACAAACTGAAAATGTCCCCCGGGGGCTCTTGTAAGACGTCATGGGGGACACATACAGTAAAAACATATAATGGCACATAATACATTTATATAAATACACATTAATATTAAACAATAAATTTGTAAGAAAAAATCCACTCCCACAGTATGAAAGGCATCACCATAGTCGCCCAGTTTACCCAAGACTATAATTATTATAGATCAAAACTATTGTCAAATAACCAGAATTCTTTTATATAAGAATAAATTACAAAAAAGGAACTGTTTTACCATTTATAACTTTAAGCACAAAAAAACCAAACATTTCTAAAATTGTTAATTTTTAATTAGCTGTACAAAAATGGCCTAGTCATCAAGGGCTTAAATCCCCTCTCTTATTATTAGGTATATAATTTGCTTTCTTTTTTTGTACGTACAGGTAGTCCCCGGGTTATGTACAAAATAGGTTCCTTGGGCTTTTTTTTTGCTGGAATGGGACTAAGGATTATCAATAAAACTTCATTACAGACACCTTACAGCTAATCATTGCAGCTTGGGTCTAAAGTAATGCATCCAGAGAACTGCACCAGAGGTCACAGTGGGCAGAGGGGTCCATCTGTAACTAGAGGTCATCTGTCTTCGGGTGTCGTTAAGTAGGGGACCACCTGTACATACATTTATATTATCCTTACAGATTCCATTATTTTCTATAGGAGAGGGATGTTGGCTAGGCAGTGGTGGATTATAATACCAAATTTTATACTGAGAAAGACCATCACTGATTAAATCCTTGTTTATCTGTTCCCGCTCTCAATAGACATTCTCTAAATACACATGAAGGTTGTTCAAAGGTACTGAAACCACAGACTGAAAGCAAGCAAAGGGACACATCCTCTATTTACCAAGCTAGTACAATATGTAGGTGAAGTGAATTCCAGGACATGTAGGGGGGATAATATTCATACATCAAAGGGCCCAGGTCAGTCTTAAACTGCCCATATGGCTAGGAAATCAGTGCACAAATCTACGGTGTTAAGATATCCTGGACACTGTACATGCACAAATACACACAGATAGTAGTGAGATGCATTACATTACACCCATTAAATGTTACACCTATATATACACGCAATGCATACATGCATGAAAGTGGGTACTGAAAGTTGTGAGACTGCTTTAAATTTTTCACTTTTTGTTTCATTTCAGCCAAATTTTAAGATCAAAAAAAGTTTTTTATGCTCATGAATGTACACTCTGCACCCCATCTTACAAGAAAAAAACTAAAATGTAGATATTTTTGCTAATTTATGAAACACGAAAAACTGAAATATCACATGGTCATAAGTATTCAGACCCTTCTCTGTTACACTTATATTTAACTGCTGTCCATTTCCATCATTGAAGTGTGTTTATAATTAAACTGATTAGACTTGATTACACCTGTCTATATAAGACCTCACAGTGCATGCCGAGGCATATGAGAATCACAAGGTCTAAGGAACTGCTCATGGAGCTCCGATCTGGCCAAGGTTACTAAAGAATGTCAGCAGCCCTTAAGAGTTCTAAGAGCACAATGGCCTCCATGATCCTAAAATTGAAGAAGTTTGGGACAACCACAACTCTTCCTTGACCTGGTCATCCAGCCATACTTGGTGAGCCTTGGTGAGAGGGGTAAAGAAGATCCCCAAGATCACTGTGGCTGAACTCCAAAGTTACAGTAGAGAGATGGGAGACAGTTCCACAAAGTCAACTATCACTACAGCCCTCCACAAGTCGGGGCATTATGGCAGAATGTGCCGATGGAAGTCTCACCTCAGTACAAGACATACTGTATGAAAGCCTCATACAGTTTGCAAAAAGACACATGAAAGATTTGCAGACTATGAGAAATAAGATTCTCTGGTCTGGTAAGTGGTGTGCTTACGCTGCATAAAATAGAAGATGTGCTGCAACTATATAAAATAAGAGAGGTTGGTACTGTATAAAAATTAGTGGGTGCTGTATAAATGAATTATGTAAGTACTATATGTAATTCAAAGTGGTGCTGTAAACATTTACTTTAACAAAACTAAGTATGAAAAAAGGGAGTAACTATATATATCCTTAATAAATATTTATTTACTAAGAGGCTACTATATCATAACTTATCTGGGGAATATAATAAACAACTAGTACTGTGTTGTCAGTTTTGAAGACCATATACAGTGGGAGGATACCAAACATGCCTGATATGCAAGACACTTATAAGGTCAGACCAATAGTAAGAGACACCATCAGAGACATGAATTGTAAATAATCAAAGGATTAAGCCCCTGTGCAGAACTTGTATCTACTACTTTACGGTCACTTTATAGTGGTAAATACTAGTCTTTGTATATAACTTTACATTCAGTATGAATGTATCATTTAGTCATTATACAATGGTAATAGTAATGTTTTCACTACATTTTCCCTCTACTCATCTACAAAATTTGACCTTAACTTAATTTTCTATGCCTTTCTTTGAATTGTAATTTTCTAGAAAGAAAATAGGCCTTCTACATATGAACAAGACTGGGTAAAGAATAAAACATGAAAAAAAGCAGTTACCTATTAGAAATCACATGCAAAATGCAAAAACGGGATGTGCACAGCCTTTAATAATATTGGCCCACACACAAAAATAATTCAGAAATTAAACAAGAAACAGATGTGTGATATGACAGGCTCCCAAGTACAAATCACATTGCAATCTTTACTGGAAACAACTAAATAAATACATATAACACCATTAAAAAAAATAAAAAAAAAGTACTATATACACATTAGTGTCAGTGGATCCTCTGGACCACTGCGGGAATTGGAACTAGCCAACACCTGGGACCGGAATGTAAGTTGTCTTCACCAGAGCCCGCCACAAAGCGGGATGGTCTTGCTGTGGCAGGGTACCACCAGGTCGTTCCACAGGTGTGACTAGCCCACGGTGGCAGCCAAGGTCGGGGTACCTTTACAGGAGACAATCTCGTGGTCAGGTTCAGGCACAGGGTCAGGGCAGGTGGCAGAGATGCAAGGTCAAGTCCAATCCGGGGTCAGCAACAGGAGGTCAGGCAGAAGGGAAAAGGAAACACAGGAACGGACTAAAACACACAGGATCACGGGAACAGAAACACACAGGAGCTCGGGAGCAGAAACGTAGCAACACAGGAACAGGAACACACAGAAACACGGCAACAGGAACACAGGAACAGGAACGCAAGAAAACACAGGACACTGGAACACGGGAACTCAGGAGCAGGAACACATAGGAATACTCAGGAATATTGCAGGAAGCTTTCTCAATGGCATAGGCACAAAGATCCGGAAGTGTGTGCAGGAAGAGACAGGCTTATATATTTTCTGAAAATGGCCAGTGCCAATTAACGGCGCCCTGGCCCTTTAAATTTAGTGAAGCCGGCGCACGCGCGCCCTAGGAGTTCGCAATGCATGCGCACGGCGGAGGGTGTCGAAACACGAGCCGCGACAGGTGAGACCCGTGTGAGGTGCGAGAGCCAGGGCCATCCGTTACAATTAGACAACAAAAGAATGTTTGGCAACATTTTATCCACCTTGCCCAACACCCCCTGTCTTCTAAAAGGTGTACAGGTGAGACAGAAATCTGCTGCCTATAAGCTTGGGTCAAAAAATGTCTTGTGGCATATAGTGAATAAATTGTGTATAATACACATTACCCAGGTAAGTACTGACAACACTAATCCAAGATAAAATGGTAAGTATTTCAAAGTGCAAGGTAAACTAAAGAAAATTATCTCTTGTGTTCATAGTACAGTTTTAATTGTTTTTAATGGTGTCAGGTGTATTTATTTGCCGTTTCCAATAAAGATTGCAATGTGATTTCTACTTTGGAGCCTCTCATAGTACATGTCTGTTTCTTGTTTAATATCTATTAGAAATCACAAGGAAAGAACATGATTACATAAATAAAAAAATGTCTCCTGAAAAAAAAAATCTTATTTCATAGCTTTTATCTAAAGAAAATAAGAATGACCCATCTCCACCATTGTAAAAGAAGAAATCTCTTTCGTAATAAAGAAGACTAATAACCTCAGCTTGAAAAGGAACAAGTGCGGAAACCTTATCTTCTCCAAAAAACAGAAACTGATGTGCAATATAGCTCATCCCTGATAAACCTAACCTTACCAGCAAGGGTTTTTTTTCCACTCTCAGTCACATCTAGTTCCCATGATTCTGTTTAGGAAGTGTATTATTTAGAAGCTTTTATTAAGGGAAGCTAATGAAAAATCTGTCTACTACTAGACAAGAGATGTTTATATTACTGCCGGATGCATCAAGAGAACATTATCATATTAGAAACTACCATATATACTCGAGTATAAGCCGACCCAAGCATGAGCCAAGGTACCTAATTTTATTACAAAAAATGGGAAAACGTATTGACTCGAGTATAAGCCTAAGGTGGGAAATGCAGCCGCTACTCTCTAATAAAATGTCCAGTAGTCGCCCCTCATGAATGAAATGTCCACAGCAGACCCTTCAATTAATATAATGTCCACAGCAGCCACTCCTATTAATAAAAAGTCCAGCAGAGTGCCCCAATTAATATAATGTCCAGCAGAGTGTCCCCATAGGTATAATGTCCATCAGAGTATCCCAATTAGTATAATGTTCAGAAGTGTCCCCATGAGAAGAATGTCCAGCAGAGTACCCCCATAATTATAATGTCCAGCAGAATTCCCTCATATTGTCCAGCAGAGTGCCCCTACAAGTATAATGTCAAGCAAAGTGCCCCATAAGTATAATGCACAGCAGAGTTCCCCCATTATTATAATGCCCAGAAGAGATGTCCAGTTGATTGCCCCATAAAAATAAAATTAGAACTCACCCTTTGGTGCTGACTCCTGGTGTCCTCTTTTGTTCCCAACTGGGCTGGCAGATGCACGTCTATGCGATCTGCCAGCACACATAAAATGAGTTTAACAGGTAGCGACACTCTCACATCATGGTTTCTGTGCCAGCAGATCTCATACAAGTGCGTCTGCCGGCCCAGCCTGGAACACGATGAGGTGCCGGGGGGGGCAAGAGAACGCTGGGGGTCACGAACTTTATTTTTTTTTTTTATATACCGTACTCAAGTATACGCTGAGTGGGAAAAGTCCAAGTGTGTTTTGAAGGAAATCCTTACACCTGGGAGCATTTGGTGATCCTCTCCGTCCTCTTGAAAAGGATACACCCTCTGGTTGCAGGTTTTTGCAGACAATGAAAAAGATTCAAATGATTCAGCACTTTTTAAATAAAAAATTCTTGCTTCTTTATTAAATCATCCTATAAAATCGATCAGCACATAGTGGTATCCACAAACAGCTACGTGTTTCGAGTAAAAAAAACTCTTCATCATGGCTGCCATTAGCCAATTTTTCATATAAAAAGTGCTGGATCGTTTGAATCTTTTTCATTTTACACTGAGTGGGGTGTTTCCAGCACAAAAACTAAAATTTTTAGTCTCTAAGAAATATATTAAATGTACTTATTTCCTATTATTTACAATATGAGTACCAAACATGCCCTGGGCATACACAAAAACGTTATTTTTATTATTTATTAGGTCTTTCAAAAAGGCTGCTAATAGCTTTTAAGGGGTCTCTAACCCAAACTACCCACCAAATTTGATACTGCCTTTTAAAGATAATAATGTAAGAGACCTGTAGCCCTGAAATTCTAATGCAAGTGTGCCGGTCTTGATAAACATGTATACAAGAACACTTGAATGGACCATTGAATGTCCTAGAAAGGCACAGCTAGTTTTAGCACAGCTGGAGAGACCCTTTGAAAACAATTCCAATGATACCTGTATCATGCTGATGGCTTTTCCCTATCCTGAGATATAGGGCTAAAATATTATATATATATTATTTAACCATCTCAGCTTTTCCTGATTGGGCAGGACTTCCTGGTTGTGACATCAGCTATGGGCAATGATGCCAATAGCACTCAGGGCATATATATATATATATATATATATATATATATATGTATATACATACATACATACATACATACACACACACACACACACAGTGAGGGTGCTTTCACACATGGCAGTAACGCATGCATTTCCAAATGCATCAGAACAGCTGAGCAAATTTGCCTGATTACATTGATTGTTGATAATTTGTTTACAAAACACACATTAACATAATGTCAAAATCCACATGCATTTACACATGTGTTAACACTGTGGTAACAAACAATATGTGTGAGCATGTTAACTTTGTGTTAACACATGCATTTTGTAAATAACTTTAATGGATGTGTTAACATAGTTTTACCAAATGTATGCATCAACATTACATTAACATATGCATCAACAAACACATGTTAACAAACGTGTTAGCGTCATGTGAACACACATATTTTGTAAACACAATAACAAATGTTAACACAATGTTAGCAAATGCATATTGCAGCAAACACCCATCGCCATCAACTGTGGTTGGTGCTTGCACCGATCGCGAGTGTTAACCTCTTCTCTGCCACCGGTAAAGTCGACGGCGGCACTTAAAACATGGCAAAAGATTTTTTTTTTTTTCCGTACACATTTGTTTAATTTTTGAAAATGTATTAAAACGCAATAAAACCTATATATATTTGGTATCACCGTGATTGCACCGAACCAAAGAACAAAGTAGAGGTCTTATTTGGAGCACAGAGTGAAAGTCATAAAAACTGAGCTCACAAGAACGTGACGCACATGCATTTTTTAAAATTTTTCCACAATTGGAATTTTTTTCCTGCTTCCCAGTATACAGCATGGAATAATAAATAACATCACGGGAAAGTAAAATCATTAGAACTGATGGGGAGCCTGAGCTCTTTATTTGTGCATTCAAACTTTCACACACACACTTTTCTGGTAAGTTCAAAGATAAAGCGAGAAAGATAAAGCGTTTAAGGTGCTAAAACATGCAATTGGATGACCTGAAACATGTGATTAGTCACATGCTTATGACATCACTGCAGGTCCTGGAGCTTTTAACATGCTGCAGGGACTGATATTCTCCTGCAACTGATCATGAATGTACATGTGCTAGTAACCCCTCCTAACAACACCCACCATACTTCTCCTATCTCCTCCATCTAGCCACAGATTCCCATGGTAACCAACCAAACAAAGATAGCAATATGGAAAAGGTAACTGCTAGCTTGTAGCCTGTTAGCTGAAAACATCTGCAGATAGCTAATGAGTATTGCTTATATTGGCTTAGTGCAGAGCTAGGCAAAAGTTTTTATACTTTACAGTTGTACTTCAAAGAGCTATGTAGTCAGTAGATGTTAAAAAATATTTTAAATAAAACATTGACTTGTGGGGAACACATAATTTTCATACAGCCCAGAACCCACGGTAGTCTTAATCCATCCTTGAACAACAGCATTAAAATCAACAGAGAGCTGTGGTTCCTTCATAATTTTTGCCTGCACCGTGATGTTTTTTTTTCTTCAATTCGAAAGCAGAATAAATACGTTACCTACAAAGGACCTCAGTTCCCTTATGGAATTATGGACTTTTGGATTGCCAGGTCTCCACAGAAAATAATCTCATTGTGTATTAGAATTTAAATTAAGCCTACAAGTATAATTTTGCTGCAGATAAAAAACATGTATGTAAATTCTTTTGAAGTCATGTTACCAAACAGCAGAATAACATATTTTCTACTTAGAAAAGTGTTGTATAACAATGTCAGATTTAGCAGAAACATGTGCACCCTGTTGATAGATCTGCACTCTGAATGAGGGCAATGTAATTAATATAGTTATATCAAAAGTCACCCTGCAGGTACTTTAACACAAGCACAGCCTCTGCCTTCCTCTATGTACATACATAAAGGAGGAAATTATGTGACAGTCTCAAGGAGCTCAACAATGTTGAGCTTTATAGAGTCGGCCATGTGCTGCAACTGCGGAGTCAAATGTGACATGTGACAGATTGTACAGTCTGCCGGAAATTGGAATGAGTTATCTGACAGCAGTTGGAATACTCGCCTTTTCATGTCTGGATTCACATTTGTTCCTCTTTCCTCCAGTAAAAGAGTCCGCTATGTAACACATAACATAACATAATGAAAATCATACTTGAAATGTATTCAGTGTATAAAGATAATAAAGAAAACAGCCATAACTTTGGTGCACTGCCAAACTTTATTTTCCCATATATTCGTTGAGGGAATCATTTGACATAAATGGTGGTTAAATTCAAGACATACATGTCTTATATAAGGAGAACGTTCTATGCACCCATTCATCCTGCTCGGGAACGATATACCCCAACAAATGGTCCCCTGATTGTAGCAGATGTGCACTGTCCTCCATACTTGGTGGCACCTGGAGTATCCATTAACACAGGTGAGTGGTCTTCTGCCATAACACTCAATGTATTTATCCAAAAAGCCAAAAGAAATAAAAAATCAAAATAAAGTGGCAGTAGTCCTATAAGTGTTAAGGATCCGTCAGAGTATTAATGTCTTATTACTTTGAAAATATATAAATCACATCCTGGTAAACTAAAACTGGAAATAAATGCATGTCTGCATATAATAAAATAAAGATACATATACAAGGTTGTTTAGGGTTTGTTTGAAGAAATCCTACTACAAGAACTCTTCAGACTGAATGTTGCGCGATTTAAAGACTGACTCATAGAATCAAGGATTCATTTTTGAATGGTTTAGCTGACTCCAAATATTTGAAAGAAAGAAAAAAGTTTCCCTTTGCAACAATTAATTATAGTCAATTTGTGTGGTTACATGACAAACAAAATGCTGTGGCTCAAAATGACGAAATAAACCCTAAGCATTCTGAGTAAGCAAGTATGTGTCAGTAAGACAAGTATTAGCTGCACTCTTATCCCTTGTATAGCCCAATACCAGAAGTATTTGAGTATATGTTTCTGCCATTACTATATCTCTTAGTACCAGCCCATTCATAGATAGCTACACTCCCACACTATGTTTTGCCACAATGTCACCTATTTAAGCAATATATGAACCATATTAACTGCTTAGATCCCCTGAGAAAATTCTTGTCACATGTGAGGTGCTTTTTGAATCTGCACTTTTTGCACTTGTTATACTACTATATGATGCTGTATAATTGTTACAGCATGTTAACGTAATTGAAGGTTATTTTTTAGATGTTTTCACTTTCAGATTTGTTCAGCAAATTTTATTTAGAGTGGCAAACTTCATTGTTCCCCGATGTCTCTTAAATCTCCTGTTGCGTTTTGTTTCATCAGTTCAATGGCCATGTTTAACTCGTGTACGTTTTGTAAAATGTTTTTGTTTCACAAAAACAATAAAGATTTTATTTTTCTCAAGAGCTAAAGAACCAGTTCTTCTTTTGTGGTTCTTTGTTTCATCAGAAACTTAAGAATGGCGTAGACTTATGTGATATATGAAGCAGTTTGGTATGCAGGATGCCAAGTGATGCTCTCATCTCCTTCTAAAAGAATAACAAGACATGGGTAGACAACATGCTCCCTTCTCTTGACTAGATGTGTTTAGAAGAAAAGCGAAGAAGAAAAAGACAGACAAGTAAATGTCTTATGTGACTATTGGTAGGAAGGAAGAAAAAGAGGTGAGTGGCAGTGTGTGTGGGTTTGAATACATTAATATAGAGACGTAAGAGGGAACCTATCCCATTCCTGTGTTTTGCAGGTAACAGCATACATAATGGGTGCATGTTTGCCCATCTTGTCCATTACAATAGGCCCAACAAATCCTAAGGCTATGCCATGTCTCTGACCCTCCTGATATAGTCTCTGAGTTCATGTTGGTCTCTTAGTCCCATATCTCGGCAGACCCACTCAAGATCACATTCCTCTGCTCCTGGTACTGCATCATAAACACTACCTTCACTAGGCAAATTAGTAAAGGTAGTAAATTTCACTCTCTTGCGTTTGGATGTTGGAGATGAACTTAATGGGTCCTCACTTGCTTCCCTACTGGAGCCACCACCACCAGAGGAGCCATCTCCACGTCCATGAGACTGGCTTTGCACACTTGCCTGAGAACTACTGTTACTGCTGCTGCCTCTTGCTTCCCCTCTACAGCAAGAAGAATGATGAGGTGGCAGAGTTCCTGCTTCTAAAGGATTTCCTGGACTTTCAGGTTGTGGGGATAATTCTCCTCTTGCCCTAAGAGGCTGTCCATTTCCAAGAAAAACCCAGTGGTGAGAATGATCAGGATTAGCCTGGCCCTCTGGTGGAACCCGTTTGTGTCTGTATTTTAGCACAAACACAATACAGTTTATAAGGAAGACCAGTATAGCAAGGCAGAAAACTCCAAGGAGAGCATACATCCCAATCTCCAGGTCTGTTAATCCTCGTGGTAATTGAGGATAAACTGTAGGAATTGGTAAAGAATATTCCCCGGTAGCATGTGAACTGTGCTCTTCAACTGGCGTGGATAGAGTTATCATAGAAGCTGTTCTTGATGTTTCTTTGCTTTCATGCACAGATGAATGTGGTGGAACATCAGTTAGGAATTTTCCTTGTTCACCTTCCCCTCCTGGTTCAAGTGAACCAAACACAACATGAACCAGAGCTGTTGATGTAAAAAGTACACTTTTTCTTTTAGTCTTTTGGCAGCTTTCATTAATTATCATTTCTGCCCTGAGCAAGGACCCTGTTCCTTGCTCTTCTCCAGCGATAACAAGGGGAAAAGCACGTTCTGGGCTTACAGATACCACCTGTTCATCTAAGCTTGTGACAGCTAATGTGTAATCCTTGGGATCATAAAGTGACAGTGGCGCAGAGGTTCCATCACTGAATGTGAGCCAAAGGTTAAGCAGACCTTCCTAAAATTAAAGAAAAACACACATATGAGTAATAAATATTATAAAACACAGTTTGTAATAAATATCAATCTTTACATGTAGAACTACTGTCATAGCCTTGAATATGACCAGGGTCAGTATTATCAGTGAGGGCTCCTTAGGACTAAACCAAGAGTAGGTTAATTGAAAGGCCAGCTAGGGCCTCGTGAGGAGGAGGTGAGGTAATTCTCCACCCTTAATTCTCTTTTTAGTACCAATAGATACTGTGACTAAGTTATAGACAGTGTTATTGACACCGTGGTTTGGCAGGAAGACAATTAAAGGAAATCTACCATGAAATCAAGCAGGATGATTCTGGGGCACTTACTCATAATCGTGTTAATCGTCTTACATTTGTTATCCATGCTAATAAGTCTGAGGGGTTATCCAGCCCCTTTGATCTAGTTTTACAGAGTGTTAAACTATGTCACCTTACTCCATGATTACTTACCACTTGTGCAGAGAGTGCTCAGCATAATTTTAAAAGATGATTTTAGAAGGAAGAAGGTCATGGATAACAAATATAAGAATATTTCCACAGCCAAAGGGAGAGATTTATCACTGTTCTTACACCAGTTTTCTGCTGTAGAAGCAGTGAAATAATGGCAAATTCTTGCACAGTGCAAGACTTTGCAATTACAATAGCAAGTATGCCACCTCAACGCCATGTTCTTTTGAAAAACCAGTGACCTGGCATAGCCTTTTCTGGTGGGTGCTGTTTCGTTTAGCCTCTTGATGTATTCGGAGCAACAAGGGGAGGGCATGGCCACAATCATACGCTGGCGTTTCTGTGCCAGTGTATGATTAATCTCCCCCACAATGTCTGGATCTATAAGTAAGTGTTCCTGGTTTACCATGCTTGATTTTGATGGTAAATGATTAAAAACTACAGAATGTAATGTTAATGCAAAGTGTGAATTTGGTTGTGTACAAAATGTATAGGTTATGTTATAAAAGTGAAACAAATGTGTGAAGAGTCTGGTATCTCAAATGGCTAAAAAAAAACGTTATATATGAATGTAGGGAAACCGATATTTTCTATAAATTCCATAAACATCTACAATGATTTAACAATTGTGTGAAAAACAGTCCTGCCAAATGTATATCACTTACAGCATAGAATGGAAGATGAAATAGACTTTTGGAATGTTCTTCTCTTTTTCATACAGTAAAGCAAAACTTCAATGAGCTATAACCAGAACTGGTTATACAAATTCTTTAATGTTGCTATATTACTTTCAGGATTATATTTATCTGCTTAAAACACATTCTAACATTGTAAGTGCATTCAGTGATAGCATCTCGACAAGCATGCATATTTATATAGCCCTCCCGCTGCTAAATTAGAAACCACCCTTTGAAATAAAAGCTTATTTTCAGACTGTTCAGTAAAAACACTATATTCTACATTACACTGTAGAAACTCTCCACATTGTTACTCAATGGGGTCACTTACTTGCTTTGGATATTTTAACATATGCTGAGCTGTTGTCTTTGCAATTATAGTGTGGCTGTTTCCGGGGCTGGCATGTAAAGAGAGGGTCAGTCCTGATATCACCTGTGCCTGGAGCTCCACAATGCTAACCTTCTCCTCAGTCACTGTGATTGTAGTCTCACCCAGCACTGCTTCCATAAGTGGAGATACCACCTGTCCAAAATGAGACAACAAAAAGACAAAACAAGATGAAGCAACTTTCTTACAATCTCAATATGTCACAGTATTTAGCAATTTAAAGTGCTACTTTATAGATGTCCACATATATGCAGTCACTTCCCATATTATAACAGCCAATAAAGTCTGTTTTTAGATAACTGGGTGCGCAGAGGGTTACCCGAATATTGCAACGAAATACCACCACTTTCAACATGTTAAATACTTACAACAGTAAGTATAACAATACTTATGACAGTCTGTCTTTGGAGCTCCTCTGCTGATTTATTAAAGGCAATCTACCATTTGTTTTTATGCATTATAAACCAAACATACCTTGAGAATGCTGTAGTGACACTGATGCAGAAACATATGTTATATAATCACTGAGTGGTTTTGCTGAAAAAATAATGATAAAATTATAATAATAAGGCTTTGTCGATCCTGTGGCTGGACCGGCGCTTCTCCTCTTACCCTAATTATGCACTGCTCGGAAGAATCATGTAATCACTTTGTTGTCTGTGACAGGCAGAAGTCATCAATCCCTGCAGCAATTTGCTGTGTAGGAGTCATCCAGCTCAGGTTGATTAGTCTTCTGTGGACAGTTCAGGAAGCTCTGTGTAATGTGTTTATGCACAGCAGCCAGCATGCAATCCAGGGTCCCAAGGTCCTGAATTTTATAATAGTTTTTTGCAATAAACCGCTCGGATCAGTGATTAAACAAGATATGTTTCTGCATCACGGTAGCTACAGCATTCTCAAGCTATGTTTGGTTCACAATACATTAAAAAAATAGTAGATTTCCTTTAAAGTGGCTTTGGTCCTTGATAAATTTGCTGGCAGTGTCTTGTAATATGGGGGTTGTTTGCGATAGTCGCATGAAAAGTTTTAAAAAAACATCAAAAATCACAGCACATAAACCAGGGTGGGGACTTGAGTCATTTTAAGCCAAAACTTATGCCTAAATGGAAAATCATAATAGATGAATTTAGTCCTTTTGTGAAAAAATGGCTATGCTAGTTTAATGAATTTGGTGCAAGCAGGGTCCATATCAAAGTGACTTTGCACTGTCCTATGTTTGGAAATTTGCACCTGCAACTTCTCCAAAACAACACCACACAGACAGTAAAAGCAATGATACACCACCTTCTATAAGTAGGAGGCAGGGTGGTGAGAGATGCTGCGATTTGCTTGCTACATTTATTTTGGCGAATATACCAATACTAGCATTTACTGTGTCCATTGCACATTTCACCATTTACATTTATTTAAATAAAATATTCTCTACAATGGACTTTCTGTTTCAGGTATGGAGTCAGACTTGGCCAATAACTTTACTAAACCCTATATACTTGCATGCTTAGATTAGTCATGCATGCACATGATCTAAATATGGAGTGAAGACTAAGGCTATTTTTACATTTGTGTCTGAGAAAACTGTTAGGAGTTTCTGTCACAGATTTGCTAAAAAGCAGGGACAAAAAGTTGTGTATGGAAAGTGTATTTTAGCCTGGTGAAAAAGAAACATTTTAATGTTTAATCAGTGGGATTATTTGGGTTGCAGTGATGTAGGATATTGCACAACTCCATGGTTTCCATTTTTTTATTATCATGCTTGTGTAACACCGCTACCGGACATCTCTACCATAAAAACAAACATACAGCATGTTGAAATCCTTTGTGCTTATCCCTCATGCTCAAGACATCACCATACATGATGTATTATTGCCCAGTTCTGCTGAATTTAGTGAGTTTGTCACCATTCATTTAACCTTAGGAAGGGAGTTAGGATTGCTACAATTGGCCATGTGTGTAATATAAAAAGGTGCACTGCACTAACTAAAAGTTGGGAGGGAGAGGAATATAAACTTGGCAAAATGAGCCAAATTCTAGCATAATTAGCTAAACTGCTGATACATTTCCCAGTGTAAACTAAGCCAACTATAAGGAGGTGTAAATGTAGACTAAACAGCCTTAAACTGCACCAGATTTAGTATCCAGAATTGAACACTTTCAGGATCTATCATCAAAATATAAAAAAATGCTTATTTCCGGCAGTGACCCGCAATGGAAAGTAGAACACAAATGTCCACACTTCCACTGTTTTTGCCATTTCACAACTCACAAAAATTTCAGTAAAAAGTGACTAAACGATCATACATTCCACAAAATTATAGCAATAAAAAAAGGCAATTTCACGCCTCAAATAATGAGTCCAAACACAAGTCTGTACGCTATAGTTTTTCACAAAATGGTCAAATGAAGAAATTTATTTTTCATACAGAAAAATCTATTAAAACATATTAATACCTAAATACATTTGGTATCTCTGTGATTGTGCTAACCCAAATAATAAAGAGGAGGTGTTATTTGGAACAAAGTTAAAGGCCTAAATATAGATCCAACAAGATAATTATGCAGATGTGTATTTTCGCCTCATTTGGATTTTTTTTCCTGTTTCCCAGTACATGGCACAGAATGTTACATACTGTCACTTGTTACACAGAAAACAAGCCCTCATACAGCTCTCTAAATGGAAATGAAAAATGTATGGATTTTTGAAGGTGGGGAGGAAAATATACACAAAAACTTAAAAGGGCCAAGTGGTTAAGGGGTAAATTTTTATCTCCACCGTCATTTAAAATCAGAGTAAAGTTATTTTCTGTATCACCTTTAGGTTAATACTGATTGCTTTATAACTTGTTTTGTTACCAGTGTGCTTAAGTGTCTGAGATTTGCTAGATGAAGGTTTTATGAAGCTTAAACATTGTACATAGATGAATAAAGAATAAATAAAAGCCATTTTTCTGTTTGTCATCTACTAGGAATTTTGATTACATGCTTTGAGGCTAGTACACTTCTGCTGCTGCTTAATTCACTGTACTGTTTCCATCTGTTCTGAAGGTTGGGCCTAGCATTCTTCACTGACTGACACTTCAGTTTAGGTGGCAAAATGTAGGTGGTATGAAATTTAGACATAATTTCATTTAGAAACACTCACTTTGAAAATAGTTGTACCAGGTTCTCTACCAGCCAATGTATTACTGTCGACCATTTCTGCTATTTTTGGGTCTTCCACCTGCATGAAATCATTCACCAGATCGGTAACCTCCACAAGCCAATTTGGGCCTAACATTGTGATAACCTGGTCGTTGCCTTCAGAAGATGTGGTATGAAACTGGGTAAAAACTTGTAGAGTTGCATGCTGATATTGAAGAGTGCAACCTCGATTTAACTTTCTGTCTTCTTCATCATCATCATCGTCACTGTCACGTACCGACCTGCCAACATAACAACATACATTTTTAATGACAAAGCAACCAGAAATGTTGCATTATAAAAAAATTTAAGACCATAAACAAACTTTTTAATGCAATTTTACAGAAAGTACTAATATTGCTATGGAAAGTCTACCACTTCAAAACCACCTATCGGTGATAGATAAAATAACGTCTATTGGTTTGGCAGGAAATGTTTTTAAATGGGTTGAAAACAGGCTGAAGGATCATATCCAGAGATTTGTAGTCAATGATTCCTACTAAGAATGGTCACCTTGGCTCTGTGCTCAGCCCACTGTTATGACTTGGCCACACTGAGTGTTTGGTTATCCGTTTAGCACACTATAGTATGGAGTGGTATGGATAGTTAATATCTTCAGACACACAGGATAAATGTGGTGCACATTACAGCAATGAAGACCCTGCAACACTTATGTGTTATCTGCACAGCTGTCTATGCATCTATTTACCCCAGCAGGTGGCAGATTAATTTTTTAGATAACTTTTTGTACCATTTTAGTTGTATAAATATTGTCTTTTGGTGTTATCTATTCCTTGCTCTTGCCCCCTGCTCTTTTTTGAAAGTGTTGATGGTGGAGGAAAACACATTCTAGTGTAAATTACCAAAAAAACCTACTTACTGGCTTTAAATATTTCTTTCACACTAACTCTCCCCCTATGTGTTTTTCTTTAATTAGGTCATGGTTTGTAAATCTACACCAGTTCCTGACTTTATTAACCCCGGTCATAAGGGAAATATAGCCCACCTGAAGCACACTTAACTGCAACTACGCAGCATTCATGTGATCCCCAGGTCGGACCACAGTGGCTTTCTTAGCAATATACACAGGGCTTACTGAAGATCAGGAAGGCAGAGGTCATAAAAAACAGTTTTGTCTTTGTCTGAAAGTTGTCTTAGCTGCACACATAATAATAATTAATAGTCATCTAGCGATTGGCGAGTGGTTCATTTTAATACTTGAAACTTTGATGTTTTACTTTTGAAACTATTGTTGCCATTTTTCATTTCTTTCAAGTGCCTGTGAAAAACAGAATTCTGTATAGTTGGTCTACTAAACAAAGAGTAGCGAAAATGTAGTAAGAATTCTGAACAAAAACGGAGTGCTCAGCATATGCTGCTGAAGTGACAAAATGGGTTTTAAAAGACTAACAGGAAACAAACAACATGAGGCACAAGAGGAATACAATCAAGCCTTGCAAGGCGGATAAACATAATAAAAATAACAAAGTAGTCGAAAGTCCTGTGCATGTGTATACAAGAGGGAAATAGATAAAATAGTCCAAGTAAGCAAGGTAATTTACATCTGCTAGCTTCAACAAAGCCATTTGCGGCTCCTCTATATCTGGTATTTTTATTTACAATCAACGGTTAGTGCATTAATGTTGCTGGACCAATTAGGGGAAATTACATTAAACTGATTTGATTTCCCTGGAAACAAATTAACCAAATGCTTTGCAGGATTTCATTCCATAGCAGCTTCTAGTGGTCTGCAATGCTCTTATAGTGGCACTTGAGGAAAAAGAAGAAGGACTAGGATATTAATTCTTTCCAGAAAGTCATGTACCATTCACAGTATAATGACAGTAATTATTTTTATAGTTAATAGAATCGACTTTAGCTGTATATTTACACAGCAATGGCCACATCCTTACTGCAGTAAAGAAAACTGCTGCAATATCAATAAACTTTTGGTTAAGTTGTGAAAACATTTCTATGGTTTTGTGATATGAAATAAATAATATCTGCATAATGTATCAATTACTAAACCTATTTGAGCAGACCACTCCTTTATCTAGGCCACATCTATTGAAATAGAGTTAAAATTTTTGGATGGAACCATTTAACAAAGTTTCTAGATGACCCCTGTGTACATGGAACATATGTGACCCCTACTTTTTAACTGCATATTTAGACCAAATATTGCAGTCGGGGTGCCAATCCACCAGTACAAAAAAAATCCAAGCTGATATTTTGCACTTAATAAACAGTCTATAGGGCCCTCTGAAGCTAAAGTATATACGTGTATAAAGGTTAATACAATTTTACTACTTATTATTAAAACTACAATGGGAAAATTGGCAGAACAGCATATTTTTTCACATTTCGAGTTATCGGTCTTCTAATGAAATAAACAAAAAACATGTTATTAATAAAATAATTTATGAAGTTAAAATTAAAAATTGTTATGATATGTAAAGCAGTTCAAAAGGTATCGGCCCACATTTATAAAAATATTTGCACCATTTTTCTGTTTGACTTTGCACGGAAAAGAAAGTAAAAACTGTTTGCACATTTATTTATAAAGTGTGTGCAACTGCACTGTGTTCGAAAAGACAGAAAAAATGTGCACCAAAAGGAGCATGTTAGTCCGAGTTTGCGCCACATTTATTACTGACATGTGCCACAATTCTGTCTGCACCACAATTCTGCAGCGTGAACCAAGTGCACCAAAAAAAATGGTGCACACTTACAGAGCAGAGCATGAAGAACGTGCACCACCTTTGATGAATTTGGCGTAGCCTGCACACTTCACAGGCAAACCACACATAGTACAGACTGCACTAGTTTTGATAAATTTGGGCTATCATCATTTAAAGAGGAGCATAAAAGAACTGCAAAGATTGACCTGGACATGTAGGCACCAATGACCCTCAGTTATGAAGGGGTTAAGCATTGTAACTGTACATAAACTCTCAGGTAACATTTATCTCTTCTTAAATAAAATGATTAAAAATGCAAGGGAATATGATTGGAAAGCTGGATTAGAACAAGATATATGAGTTGCTATTGTTCTGCAACTCTGTGTATTTATTGGTCTGTTTGCATGTTCTTTCCGTGTTTGCATGGGTTTCCTCCGGGTTCTCCGGTTTCCTCCCACACTTCAAAACATATTGGTAGGTTGATTAGATTGTGAGCCCCATTGGGGTCAGAGACCGATTTGGCAAGCTCTGTGCTTCTTTTTTATACACATTTCTTTCTATTCGTCCATATGTTTTTTTAATCCTTTATCTAAAGACTCAATGTTGTGTGTGCTCTAACGTTCGCCCTCTGAATGATATTCCGCTCTCAGATGAGATATAACAGGTGTTCAGATGATTATGTCTTCAAAGATTTTATCAAATGAAAATAGAATTATTTAAATTAAGTAAAAAAACTGATACTGTAGATCTGGTGTATAGTATAAAAAGCTGACATCTTCTCAAATTGACAACAGCACATCTAAAAGTAACTTAATATTTTACGAAATAGAACATAATTTTACCAGAATATGATAAACCTGGGGCACTTACTGATAGATCCAGGCACTGTGACTGTGGCTATGTTCTTATATTGGTTATCCATGGCCTCCTTCCTTCTAAAATCAACTTTCAACTTTATGATAATGATCAAAAAAGGCTCTGGGGGACATTACCTGAGCCTCACTGTGCCGCAGCTGCACAGACTGAGAACATTGTGCAGGAGCACTTCCCCCTCCCACTGTGTTAGATTAAAGCAGGCAAAGGGAGGGGGTAAGAATTTTAATGGGTCAAATTATCAACAGTCATAAGGATTTAGGCACACAAGCTGTCACTAACCTGTTATCCAAGACAGTTATAGATCACAATGGTGTACTTTTTTATTATAGAAGACCTTACAGAAGGCCTGCTATCCATGTACTTTTATAGAAGTTAATGGCTCTGCAAAAAAAAAAATTCTCACATGGTGCTAGAAACCAGTTTCTTTAGATCCATTTTCTGTTTTTAAAGGAAACTATCAGCAGAAATTGACCTAATAAACCACTAATGCTGTCAAGTAGATTAATCAGTAAAACAAGTTGTGGGACAGTATCCAAATTTGCCCAATCTGGACCTTCTTACATTATAATGGATACCTGCAGCAGAAAGACCCTGTTGCATGGATCCAGGAAGATACAATAAAGGAAGAAGCATCAGCACTCCAGAGTGCTTCTTCCTCTATTGTGCCAAGTAAACACCTTCCAGTTTGTGTAAATTTTCAACCAATATTGAGGCATCATGCAGAAAATAACCTTTAAAGTTATGTTCTCCTTGCCTAAGGCTACATTCACACGATGTATGCCCGCCGTCAAGTAGTAGGGCGGG
Source organism: Engystomops pustulosus (assembly GCA_019512145.1). NCBI lineage: Eukaryota > Metazoa > Chordata > Amphibia > Anura > Leptodactylidae > Engystomops > Engystomops pustulosus. The sequence goes on along the minus strand of CM033642.1, from coordinate 115,265,135 downwards.
CCTACATCGGCACAGGGATCAGGGGATGACCAGAGCTCAACCCCACCCCTCTCCATAGGAATATACAGCGCACAGCACCGTATTCCGTTGAAAGATAGGAAATGTCCTATCTTTCTATGGGCTAAGGAGCGGGACGGTGCCACACGTATGCGGCACCGTACCGCTCCCGTACAGGGTCGTGAGCCAATAGAAGTGTATGGGGGGCGTATATACACTGTACATACGTCGGCCATATATACGTCCCCCATACATTCGTGTGAATGTAGCCTAAGACTGTCACCCATGCCATATTTGAAGGCAATGCATCCAGGGGTGAACCAATGTTTTCTGCTGCCCGAGGCGAGCCATACAGAGTCGCCCCCCTCCCATATATATAATATATCAGGCAGTGTCAGGACCAGATCCATCATATTGGTTTGGTGTGAAAAAAAAAAGCCATGTAAAATAGATACAACGTGCCGCCATGTAGTATAAAATGCATACAGCGTGCCACCATGTAGTATATAATACATATAGCATGCTGCCATGTAGTATAAAATGCATTCATAGTACCTCCATATAGTATATAATGCATACAGTGTACCACCATGTAGTATAAAATACATAGAGCTTGCCACCATGTAGTATAAAATGCATGCAGAGTACCTCCATGTAGTATAAAATGCATACAGCGTTCTGCCATCTAGTATAAAATCCATACAGCGTACCGCAACATAGTATAAAATGCATACAGCATGCTGCCATGTAGTATAAAACGCATACAGCCATGTAGTATAAAATGCATACAGCATACAGCCATGTAGTATAAAATGCATTCATAGTACCGGCATATAGTATATAATGCATACAGTGTACCACCATGTAGTATAAAATACAATGAGCTTGCCACCATGTAGTATAAAATGCATGAAGAGTACCTCCATGTAGTATAAAACGCATACAGCCATGTAGTATAAAATGCATACAGCATACCGCCATGTAGTATAAAATGCATACAGCATACCGCCATGTAGTATAAAGCTAAAATTTGCAATTATTTCAGCTCTTCTATGCCACTGACCAATACTGCATATACATACAGCATATATACACATATACAGAATATACAACATCTACACACATGAGTATACATACACATATATAAACAGTATATACAGCATAACACACACTGCACATACATACAGCAAATATACACACACACGTTCCAGTCGGCCAGTGGGCAGGTAGATATGCCAGATATGCCAACAGAGAGGGCTTTCAGAGGCAGGCAGAGCTATAATTCAGTGCTGAACTTTACACCTCTGTATAAAATTTATAAAACCAATTCTCAAAAGCGGATTTTCTGGATGATGCCACCACTCTAGTTCATAAAAGAAACATGATCTAAGCTGCTTGACAACATACTGGTTCACATTTAGTAGGTCAATTTCTGCTGACAGGTTCCCTTAAAGTTCATTAATTTACAATACTTGAATCCCTGCATTTTTGTTCTTAAGTGCAGTACTTTCCTTTTTTACAAGCATTTATTGTGTGAAGTGCTATCATTTACTATACTTTGTATCCACAATTCTTTACTTTTATACCAGCCTTTTTTGTTCATTGCTTTGTCCCTTGGCATATATTTTTAGTTAAGTACTGTACTTTTATGCTATTTATTTTCTAAGCACTAAAGTCCAACTATACCAGAGTGATATAGAAAGAGGGTGGCAGGATGTGCGAGTAATGACATGTAGAGGAGGATCCACACCAAAAACAACAACAATATCAAAAACAAACCAGTGTGGTGTGTATGAAAGATCCTCAAAAAAACGTACAAGGAACGTGGTATATGCAATTACATGCTCTTGCCCCAAGGTTTACATAGGACAGACATCACAGGAGCTACGCAAAAGGATCCAGAAACATCTTTCCACAATCTCCACAGCAAGACGGGATATCAGCAAAGACAAAAGCCTGACCTCAATTGCCTCACATTTTCATCATTTCCACGGAGGTAAGTGTGGAGGAATTAAAATCACGGGCCTGGAAAAAGTTTTTTCTAATATAAGAGGAGGAAGTGTAGTTCCACAACTACTACAAAAAGAGACCAAGTGGATCTTCCTAACTCAGGCCATGACCCCCAGAGGATTAAACGAGGAATTCCTCTTCACTGGTTTCTACAAAAAATAACAATAATGGGAATCAAAAAATTGCATCACGTTTAATTAAAACGACTTCACACACTCTCCAATTATATGATTGTGGACATATACGGAGAGCATTGAATATTCAATGCAACTATATGTCAACACTCATACATATACTTACACGGATAAGCACACCCAAGTCACTGTGTGTTTTTTTTTCTTTTTTATGAAGGTCTTATGAATTTATTTTGTTTTTCTTCCTTCTCTTCCCCCCTCTCCCCTATTAACTTTAGGTGGTCCCCTTCGACACCATGAAGCTCATGCACAATGTACACCTTGCCTACACACATCTCTACCCACTGTCAACTCCAGAGAAAGGTCCTGAGAAATAAAAGACAAAAGAAAGGAAGAAAACAACTGGAGCCACAGATATAAATTTACTAATATATTCTTCTTTGCACAGGTCACTTTAATTTGCACATGATTCCGATTATATATGAATTATTATAATATTGTCATCAATTTGAGTACTTATCCTTTTGTATATTTTTATGTATATGTCATAACTATATGCATCCCCATCAACTTTCTTATACTACATGACTGTTCCCCTTTCTATGCATACTATGATACGTATCCATACTCCTACCTGCGGTGTGGCGATCGCGGCACCACTCTCGCGATCGTCGCTCGGCCCGCGCGTGCGCAGTCCCCCGTATTGGAGGAGGAGGAACGGGGTGACTGCGCATGCGCGTGGTTTGAGTGACGACGCGGGAGGTTCGCGGTCGCCGCAACTGCAGGCGGAAGCCAGGTAAGAACGACCGCAATTGGCGGACAATTTAACTAGGGTTTTATATAAATACCCCCGACACCCCAGTGTTTAATCACCCCTGAGGAAGCCACATACTGTGGCGATACGCGTGGGGCTCGTAGCCACATACCCCCTGAATGCAGTCCCAATTGGGTAACATTTGGCTCTGATGTCAGCATGATATGGCCTATGTATTGATCGGCTATTTGTGCCTCTAATCTAGATTGTGATCCGTATACCTACCTGCTTTCTCTCAGCCATGCTTACATTTGTACTTGTACGTCTGTGATTTGCTTTTTCTGCATTGTTATACCCAGGGGGTAATGTGGAGGGCTTTCTTTGGTTGCATCATAACCATTCCCTCTGTATGCATGAATCCTGTCATGCTGTTTTAAATGTTTTTAATGGTGTCTTTAATAAACTTTGTACTTACTACTTGAACCAATTCGAATTTTTTTGAGGATCTTTCATACACACCACACTGGTTTGTTTTTGATACAACTATACCAGAGTTTCTATTGTTCAATGCTTAATGTGTATGCCAGCATTGTTGCTAAGTAATATACCTTTATACAAGCATTTTTTGTTGTTAGTACTATGATTTTATACCAGCATTTTGACTTTTCACTTCAATATACATCCAAGCTGTAAAATTGTAAAGCATTACATGAATGTGTAGAGGTTCCCCCTTCATGATTTTTAGCATTATCCATGCTTTTAGTATAATTTATTTACAGATACGAAAGCCTCTCTGGAGCAGACCGATGCTTCAAATGGATTTTTGCATTCATACAGCACCTGCTCCATTGAGGCTGGTGTGTGCATGTTCATTACAGATCATGCTCCCCAATGTTTCAGCTTGGCCGAGGCTAAGGAAAACTGTAGACACAGGTTGTGACCCATCCGATAGTTGGAAATGCAAAGGATCTACCATTACTTTATAAAATGATAGATTGTGTGACATAATATATTTAAAAGCCAAATATAGCTGCCGTAAGGAAAGAGTTAATAGCGAAAAAATTAAGCTATTTCTATTTCCTCTCGTGAAAAACAAAGTTACTGATCTTCCCCCTGGCTGAAATCACTAGAAGGCAGCGGTGCAGAAAATTGAAGAGGAGAAATTGGAATTTTCTTATGTTTAAAGTACCAGTGTGTAGCCTCACAGTGCAATGGGGAACACCGGAGTGCGCTCCTAAGGCTGCCTGTACCTGTGACTATAGTGCATAATGAGAGCACAGAGCTGCCACTTTATAGTCACTAAAGGGGAGCTCTTTTCAACCTAATAATGTGTGGGATACTCATATTATATATGATTCTGCATGTAATGACTATATTTGCACTCTTACTACCAAAGAAACTAGCAATTTTTTAATTTTTACTAACTTAACAGAAAAGAAAATGTGACAATCTATTTCTACTTATAGTGTAGTCTTTGTAATGGCAAGACAAGTATTGCTGATGCCTTTCTTTTAAACTTCCTTATCAGATAATGGGGCATATTTATTAAGGGTCGAGCTGTTCACTTTCATTGAACTGTTCGCTGTTTTCGTAATTTGCACAGCTTTGACAGGTATTTAATAGGGGTTTGCGCTGGGATTGCGTTGCATGCGATCAGATTTTGGCGCAGCTGCGCTGCCTTCCATCAGACAGAAATCAGGGGGCGTGCTGTCAGATTATCTGACTGATTCAGACTGTGCACGATATTAAGATTCAATTTGTGTCGCAAGACAATGCACTTACATACACCGGGAAGAAGAAGGTGAACTCCGGCAGACCTGAGCAGGGAAGTGACAGATGAATGATTTCAGGCGCACAATCTCAGTGAATCACGGCACAGTGCAGTATCGTCTGACAATGCACTTTCTGGGTAAGTAAATGTGCCCCAATGTGTGTTATGTCTAACAAATTTTGACAGATATTTAAATTCTCAAATGTCTAAAAAGGAAAAAAGATGTATTTCTCAATTAGTTTATTCTGTATTTAACAGAATACCTACATACTTACCTACAGCAAATAAAACCAAAGTGAAGACTATTGAATGGTCAAAAGATTTTCAACAACTAATAATAAAAGTGAATACAAGAGTCTTTAATATATCTGTACTGATGCACTGTACTGACCATGGAATAAATGGGACAGGTCCACCATAGTAAGTGCCACATGCCACTCTCTGATGGCAGACATCTGCTCTAGATAACAGAGGAAACCTTTTTATTGTCTTTGCCATTTTTTTTGCTGCACATACACATATACAAAAGCATTATACTGGTCAGACATCGTATAATGGTCATTCATGTTGATAATTCTTTATGCTTTATAATGTTGAGGTCACGTAGTGCTTTTGACTTGAGCTGGAACGTGGGAAGATTGGAAATAAAGTTACCAGAATAAAGTATATAACTCCTGAAATGTATAAAAATGATCAGTTTTACCCATAGATTAGTTTATTTGATCCATAAAGAGTTAGACGATAGCATATTATTATTAGGTTTATTACTATCCTCTATACAATATTAATATAACACACATACATAAAAGAGTATAAAACACACTTACATAAGAGAGGTGTTTACCATGCTGACCCTATTGCACAGTATGTTATTATGGGTTGTGTATAAGTTATGAGACCCTGTATATGTATCCTGTATATGTAACCTGCAGCCAGTTATAACTTTGTGGTTTCATACACATTTGTAGGAGAGAACATTGAAGGGCACATTACAGCTAAACAAAGGCTTCACTAATGTCTTTTTATTCTAATTATCCTTTATGTATCAATAGTTGTACATTAAATGAAGCCATTATTTGTCATTTTTATGATTTGCCAGTGGGAAACATTAGACCAGCCCAGGGAAAAAAGGGGCCAACTGAAAAGATCAATGCATGCATATTATATTGATTTTGTGATGAAATATGAAAGGAAATGTCATGAAGGAGAGGACTTAATGTGCAAGAGAAGTCACATGAGTAAAGGGTGTATATTGAAACATTGTTCAAGCGTCTCACTGGTTATGGTCGCATTCATTTTTTTAATTACATTTTTAAAAAATATTTTTGAAAAAATGTATATTTTAAAATGTGGAACTGTAAGAAAACAATCTCTCTCCTGCTGACTAAAACAATGAAATCCTATGGACATATAATGGTGTTCACTTCGATTCCACTGTTCCCTGAATGGAAGTTTGGCCTATTTATTTCCGTTCCTGTCTGCCTAACCGGTCTGCAGGACACATGATAGAGGTGAGGCGTGCAAGAGACACTTATTTTCATGCAGTTCAGCCTCTCATGAGACATTATCACAACTGTTATTTTCTCTCTCTCTCTGAACTGTCTGTTATCAGTACCATGATTCTTTAGCAGAGCATCACAATGGCAGCTATAGACAATACTGACTGGAAGGACAGTGTAACAGGACTGCCAGCGTGTCTACTATAATTATGTTACAAGAGCTATTTAATTATCTGTAATAGCCTTTCTGGTACAGTCCATGCGGTTTCATCATCAGGGGAACCTGTTTTTGAGGTGACAACCTATACAGACAACAAATAAAGCTGATAGTTTTCATGGGCCCTCACGTGATCACATGACTCAACTGAAAAGTAGGTTGAAGGATCCCAAGAGTGTATATGGATGGGAAAAATTAATATATAAATTGGAGGGATAGGGACAGGGCCGCATCTGCCATGAGGCGAGATGAAAATCTCACCTCAAGTGGCAGAATGCGGATCCCTGTAAAGGGCGGCAAAATTCGCCGCTCTAAAAAAGGGACATATACAAACACATTCAATTGAACATAAATATAATTCAATATTAAATACTATGGTGTAACCTCAAGATCCTGGGTCCCTGTGCACAGTATACACTGCTCAAAAAAAATAAAGGGAACACTTTAATGTGACTCCAGGTAAATCAAAATTCAGTGAAATCAACACTGATTGATAATTAGCAGGCCACACTCAATAAAGGAGTGGTTCTGCAGGTGAGGACCACAGACCACTTCTCAGTACCTATGCTTTGTGGCTGATGTTTTGGTCAATTTTGAATGTTGGTGGTGCTTTCACACTTGTGGTAGCATAAGACGGACTCTACAACCCACACAAGTGGTTCTGGTAGTGCAGCTCATCCAGGATGGCACATCAATGCGAGCTGTGGCCTGAAGGCTTGCTCTTTCTGCTTGGTAGTGTCTTGAGGCTGAAGGCGCTACCAGGAGACAGGCCAGTACATCAGGAAACATAGAGGGGGCATTGAGCACATGTGACAGCAGTGCCGCATCTGCCATGAGGCGAGATGAAAATCTCGCCTCAGGCGGCAGAATGCGGACCCCTGTAAAGGGCGGCGAAATTCACCGCTCTAAAGTGGGCAATTCGGGCGCCTGTTAACGCCCGAATCGCCCACCAGCTAAATAAATCGCGCCTGACTCTTTAAGACACAGGCGCGATTTATATGCGGAGCGACACAGCGCCTTTCCGGCTGCTGCGTCGCTCCGTTCTAATCAGTGACACAGGCGTCATGACGTCACGCCACCTGTGTCACTGTGCGGAGCCGCGGCTCACAGAAGAGCCGCGTGAAGACCGGAGCCGCGCGCCGAGGGAGCAACCGCCTGCAGGTGAGTATGATTTTTATTATTTTTAATGCACTTTCATTAATTCTATTTGGCTAATAAGGGGGAGTGGGGAGGTATCATGTTATCGTGGGAGGGGAGGTACTGTATATTTTATATGGGGCCATAATTGTTTTATACTGTGTGGTAGCACTGTATGTAAAATCATGTAACATAATAACAGGGTGGGATATATTAGTCATAGGATACCATAGATTACTTTACATCATATAAGCAAAATGTAAGGGGTCTGTATTACTAAATTGGGGGTGTTGTATATTGTTTGGTGCTGTGTATGCTATAATTCCAGTAGAATATTTATATATAATGAAGGGATGTTTTATATGTGAGGTCACTTGTGTTGTGAGGAGTACATATTATTTAGGAGCACAGTGTTGTTATCCAGGAGACTTCATACTGTATATTATTTAGGAGCACAGTGTTGTTATCCAGGAGACTTCATACTGTAAGTGACTGTGGTAATTTTAGGGACGCCGGTTGGAGATGCTGCACGGAGCTGTAGATATCTGGCCGTGAACTCAGCTGTGAGTGAGGGGGGGGCCTGGATAGGGAGATAAGGATAAAAAAAATGTTAAAGAGTTTAATTGTTTTTCAGGGACCCTGTTTTCTTCATGGTTCCAGTTGATAAAAAACCTGGATGTATGCACAATGATACTAAAATTAATGGATGAGTACAGCAAGTACATAGCAGGAAAAAACAGCACTCACCAATTCCAATGTCAGAAGTGAAAAACTTCCTTTATTGAACATAAAACATACAGGGAGGTAACTCTGCAAGCCTTGGTAAGGGGCCATTTCACGCACTATGGCGCTTTCTCACGCTGATGTCCCTGCCCACACACATCATCGCATAAATACACGTGATCACAGGTGGGCAGCGCCACACCGAACCTTCAACAATGTAACTAACGACCTGCAACCAGCTTAACTAGTATCAACAATGCTAACTTCCACGCCATACCGTGAGAATGCATCAAATACATGAAAACAGATAATGATAAAAACAAAGGTGGGTGGACTTCAAGTCCCAGGAGGCAAGTAGGGTGCCTAGTTACGGACCGGAACGTGGAATTCACCCTCTCCAATAAAACAAAAAAAAAAGGGCACCTCTTAAATCTAATTTGAACTAACCTTAGCTTACTGTAGTGGGGAATATGCATAGGTATCAAGCAACATGCGGAATGAGAAGTCTTCCTTTCATGCTAAGTACCAGGTATCCAGTAACACAACATTTTATCAAAACTAGCCGGGCTAGTCATGTGTCTCAAGTATATGCTTTTTCTATTTTGCATATTTCATATACCTCAATACCGCAAAAACGGAGGGGGGGAGAAAAGAGAGCTAACAATACCCACGGTTCATTGGAATACACTCAATTATGATCATTAAGTCCCAGGGGTCCCAAAGCTCCAAACTTAATGATACATCTACTCTTCTGTTGTAGGAGAAGTCTAGAGCAGTCCCCTCCCGCTGCAGTATAACTGACTCTCTCAAAAACCCCAGGTCAGCCCCATGTTCTCTCTGAACGTGCTCCACGAGACGAGAACGGACATTCCCCTTCGTGATTGATCCCTGGTGCTCCCTGAAGAGGGTAAACATCTACCTAATGGTGAGTTTGTGTGCAAGAGCCTTAGGCTGGTGCTATCCCATAATGCCTTCACGTTAGATGGCAAGTGGTTTGTCCAGAGAACCAGCACGGCAATGGGTACCCCAGTTGCTGGTATCTTTGCGAACATCTTTTTGGCGTGCCTTGAGAGCTGTCATGTCTTTTCTCTGGACAACCGCTATGCATCGAACGTGAAGGCATATTACCACTGTGTGGATGACGTGTTTATGGTATGGGAGGGTTCTGACTCCAACTTCCAGGCTTTTGTGCAATATTTGAATACTAGCAAACATCTGTTTTTGGCAACAAGAGCCTGGAATTTCTGGATGTACTTGTGGTGGAATCAGAGGGAAACATACCGCATGTTGCTTGAATAGTCCGGAAATAGGCGCGCCTCCTGGGACTTGTAGTCCACCCACCTTAGCTTTTATCATTACCTGTTTACATGTATTTAATGCATTCTCACGGTATGGTGTGGAAGTTAGCATTGCTGATACTAGTTGAACAATGTTTTGTAGATGTTGCAGGTCATGAGTTACATTGTTTAAGGTTCGGTGTGGGGACATCGGCCTGAGTAAGCGCCATAGTGCGCAAAACGACCCGATGCTGAGTCTTGCACAGTCGCTTCCCTGTATGTTTTATGTAAAATAAAGGACGTCTTTTCACTTTCGACATTGGAATTGGTTAGTGCCGTTTTTTCCTTCTAATTTTACTTGCTATACACCTTTCATACTGACTGAGCACCATCAGAAGGTCCAATACCGAGTACAATGGTCCCAGCCCACAGTGCAAGTGTGTGGCTTAAGAAATCCGTCGGGGCGAAGATAGTGCCCGCCAGGTATATCCTCTCCTGTATATCATTTAATGGATGAGTACACTGCCCATAGTTTCCACAGATAGCACATAACCATCATAAATGTATCATAGTATCGCAGTAGTTATCTATCCAGGTAGATATTCCTTCAAAAGATGAAGCTTGTAGCTAAACATGGTTTGGCACTGACAAAATTTTCTGCAACAGGGGACCCCCACTAAGAGGTTTGGGATTAAGCGGGCAGATCCTCAGGTCGCAGCCCTCAGAGTAGTTAAAAATTAAAACTTGGACACTGCAATAATGTAGGCATAGTAGAATAGTCAGACAAATCCTAGGACACAGTCATATTTGAACCTTTATATTGATAGAGATAGATGATTTAGATATTCCTAAATAGATTTTTTACTTTCCAGCAGAAGAACAAAATGTCAATAATGTTTAATTACCAGAGGCTGCTAGAACCCTCTGAGGTATCTGCTAAATTGATTTTAAAGCCAGAAATGTTTTTTTTTTTCATGTAAAGTCACTTCTAGCTTATTCTCTGTACAGTTCTGATGTTGCCTAAGCCTCCGTTTGTCTTTACTATGAAAAAAAAGTCTAAAAATACACATTTACTTAGTCACTACTATAGCTACTAACTGGATAAGAAAGCATTTACTAAATAAGAAGTGATGTACAAAAGTCCATACAGGACTGGACCAGCAATAAAAACCCTCTTGATGAGAAAATTTCTTTATGTATAAAATGTTGCCACTGCATGAAAAATTAAACATTGTAGGCTCCTTTCTAAATCTCTAGGCTTGACATTCATTGATTTGCCAGGACCTCCGTAGTGACACTCTTTATAATTGCTCCGTAACTTATAAAAAGATGAGGGCCTCAAAGTGAAAAAAAGAGTGCATGTTTTCACATATAGGTACAATATCATGTGTATTCCATATTTTAAAACATTCAGATTTCTAGCCGGCTATATGGGTTCTCTGATGTAATAAGGACTCAGGAAATACACATTTTCAAACATTTCTATGTTTTTTTTTAATTAAAACGTCTATTGCCCTGACATTGGATATTATGATATTTGTAGAGGCTGTTGCAACTTGTCTACTATCCATATTTCAGATTTTGTAATTTCATTGTTGTTAAGCTCTCTGTACATCGATTTGGAGCTACAAATGCAATTCAATAAAAAGTCATTTAGGAATAAAGTTATTTTCTCTCACTGCTTGGCTAGTATTAGCTACAAAGCTGTGCATATATATTGTACGTGCTTACCTGCGGCCTGGTAGCATTGGAATTCTTCAGCCTTTTATTTGGCTTAGTTTGTAGTCAGAGGGGATAATTTCTTTTTAGTCAGGACATTTGCAAGGTTTTTTTTTGGTTTTTCTGTGTATTGGACTTGTTTTAATTGTCTTCGAGAGTGACATATCGGTATGTTGTTATATATGTCTGTTGTTTTTTTTCTACTTCAATTTATGTCAAAATTGAAAAATTTTATACGTCCGCATCTGGATTTTAAAGATCTATCAGGCGCAAGACCTAAGTAACTTTTGTGAAAATATGTAAAAAATAAGTACATTTTGATGCAAATGTGTACATGCACCAAAAAGTCACAAATATAAAAGAAAAAAAAGAAAAGCCTAAGATTAATGGCCCCCAGAGAGGTCAATGGTTAAATGTAGTTTTGGAACTCAGTCATTTCTAATGGTAAACTGAGATGTTCATAGGTCAAACGGCTTGTACTAGCTACATAGCTGTGTTTATACAATGTTTATATATACTGTGTATGCTTACCTGTGGTATGGTAGTATTGGAATCCTCCAGACTTTTATTTGGAGTCAGAGCGTACAATGGATAAAGGGAGTTTTGGAACCTATACAGTCATTAATAATGGAGCACTGAGATGTTCTTAGGTAGAAACTGCTTGCTACATAGCTGTACAATATTTAGATATATTGTATGTGCTTACCTGTGGTCTGGTAGTATTGGAATCCTCCAGCCTTTTATTTGGCTTAGTTTGGAGTCTGAGAGCTCAATGGATAGAGGGAGTTTTGGAACCCATACAGTCATTTCTAATGGTGCGCTGAGGTGTTCATAGGTAAAAACTGCTTGTGCATTCATAGATCCCCTTGTCTCCTTCCCACTAACAAACACATAATCACAGCTACTTGAAACCTGTAATGAGAGAGAGAGAGTAAGAATTAAAAGAGGTACAAGATAAGGATGATATTTTACTAAACTCAGTACCCCTGAACAAATATTTAGCATTGAGCTATAGATCCCAAGATATTTGATCAGTCAAGTCCAACACAGCACCACTGTCAATCAGCTGTTCATAGCTGCCTCCATCATCAGAAATAGCACAGGGAGCTGGAAGGATAGCTCTATTCTCTGAGCAGAGGCAAAGCCAGATTATTGCAGGCCCCATTCACTTGAATTCTAAAAGATGATGCCAGGTAGGTGTTGACAAGATCAGAGAAGTGCTGTTTGGGGAGTAGCCTATAGACAGGGGCTTGGATTGGCGAAAGCTCGCCTGGCAGCGGAGCGCCAGCTCCATGCCAAGATCCAACTAACATAGTTTTAACTGCAGCACCTTTAATCTACTACTAGTTCACTGCCTCCATACATGGTCCCCTTATCAAACGAGCTGTGTCAGGCAGAATTTTGGGTTGTTTTCATGGCTTCCATGTTAACTTTGTCGCCACCCTGCTGTGTAATCCACAAAATATACTGGCAAACTTTTATCATGTACCGATATTATTTGAGCGCTTCTTGCTCACCTCCTTTGGTTCCTCTCTGCCACCCATTGGTTTGAAGCCTGAGTCCATTTAGGGTATGTCGCCATGCCACTCTCTAGCCTGCTGCCGCTGCCTTTGCATGCCGTCCCCTATAGTGTCAGGGTCAATTATTGGATGTTTTAGATGCTATCTAGCTTCATTCTGTCACTCTGTCATGGCCATGCTGTTACCCATAATTTTGGCATAATGGTGCGATTAAGCAGCCTCAGAGGCATCCATGCATGCTGCCCCTGCTGTTTCCTGTCCATTTCCGTGGTGTTTCCATCCTTTTCTGAGGTTCCCAGGTGTTTGGCCAAGCTTCCCTGTGCAGAGCCTTGGTCCCCTTGAAAAATGCTCGAGTCTCCCATTGACTTCAATGGGGTTCGTTATTCGAGACGAGCACTCGAGCATCGGGAAAAGTTTGTCTCGAATAACGAGTACCCGAGCATTTTAGTGTTCGCTCATCTCTAATTGTAACTTATCAACACTTGTCCTTGCCAAGCTAAGATAATTACCGTATGTGATTTCTTTTACATCTGTTTGGATGGAAAAACCTAACAACAATAACCTGGCGCTATAAACTTTAGTAATAATTAGTACCGTACGCAGTACCATCTTACTAAGATACAAGCCCAATCCAAAATATTACATAGATCTGTTACTAGTTGGTTATTATCCAAGGGCGCCATTGCCTCGATAACCCCAGTGGTTTGCGTGATTCGCCAGTGTGCAGGGTAGATCACTGCTACCTGTGGGTCTTTTCATTCCCATAGCAGTTATGCCAAACATCTTCCTGCCACAAGGATGTTTCTTGCCTGTGACTGAGCCCTCTTAATGTAATCGATTTTACGTAAAAGAACTAAATGAAACAACTGAAATGTCCCCTGGGCTTCGTGTAGGACGTCATGGGACACATCCATTAAAAACATTAATGAACATAATACATTTATCTAAATGCGCTTTATAAATACAGTACTTTGAAGAACTCTCCACTCCCCCGCAGGGACAAGCAGCCCATGTCCGCCCTTTACCCATAAATATTATTGTAATCGATCAACGTTGTCAACTAACCAAATCTCGTTTATATACAGAATAAATTACCAAAGAACTTTTTTACATTTGACTTTAATCCCAACAAAACAAACATTTCTAAATTGTTAATTTTTAAATTAGCTTACAAAATTTCTCTATCATCAAGGCTAAATACCCGCTCTTAGTTTTAGTTATAATTGCTTTCATTTTTTGTATGTACAGTCAACATTTTATTATCTTAAGATTCCATTTATTTTCTATAGGAAAGGGATGTTAGGCTAGGCATTCGTGGATATAGATAGGCAGTTTGGGGCTTACGGCCCCAATCCTTCTTGCCACCTTGCTACCCAAACCATCCACCCAATTTATATACTGAGAAAACCATCACTGATTTAAATCCTTGTTTATCTGGTCCCTCTCTCAATAGACCATTCTCTAAATTCCATAAGTGTTGTTCAAAGGTCCTGAAACCACAGACTGAAAGCACCAAGTGACACATCCCTATGTACCAAGATAGTCACATACTTTAGGTGTGAATTCCGGCCATGTTTGGGTTAATATTCATACATCCAAGGGCCCATTCAGTCTTAACACCCCCTAGTGTCTAGGAACATCAGTGCACCAATCTACGTTTCGATATCCGGCCGTGACAACTGTACATCCAAATACCCATATAGTAGTGATAGTGCATTACATTACCCCATTACATTTACACCACCTATATATACACGCATGCATAGCATGCATGAAGTGGGTACTGATAAGTTGTGAGACTGCGTTAAATTTTTCACTTTTTTGTGTTAATTTTCGTCCAAATTTTAAGATCAAAAAAAGTTTTTTAATGCTCATGATGTACACTCGCATCCATCTTACAAGAAAAAACTAAAATGTAGATATTTTTGCTAATTTATGAACACAAAAACTGAAATACACATGGTCACATAGTATTCAGACCCTTCTCGTTACACTTGTATTTACTGCGGTCCATTTCCATCATTGAGTGTGTTTATATTAAACTGATTAACTTGATTACACCTGTCTATCTCAACTCACATGCAATGCCCGAGGCATATAGAATCACAATGGCTAATGAACGGCTCAGGACTCCGATCTGGCCAGAGTTACTAAAGAATGGTCATCAAGCCCTTACGGGTCTACGAGCACCTTTTCCTCCATAATCCTCAATTGAAGAGAAGTGTTGGGACAACCACACTCTTCCTTGACCTGGTCATCAGCCATACTTTGTTTTTTTTTTGGTGCGCCCGTGGTGAGATGGTAAAGAATATCGCCCAGAATCACTGTGGCTGACTCCAAATTTACAGTAGGGAGATGGGAGAACATTCCACAAAAGTCCAACTATCACTACAGAGCCCTCCACAATTCGGGCATATGGCAGAATGTGCCAAAGGACGTCTCCACACCACTCAGTACAAGCATACTGTATCAAGCCTCATACAGTTTGCAAAAGACACATGAAAGCTTGCAGACTATGAGAATAAGATTCTCTGTCTGGTAAGTGGTGTGCTGTTACGTAACCGCTGCTAAAAGAGAAATGTGCTGCAACTATATAAATAAGAGCGGTTGGTAGGTTTAAAATGAGTGGGTGCTGTTATAATGATTATGTAAGGCTATAGTTATTCAAAGTTGGTTCTGTAAAACATTTGCCTTAAACAAAACTAAGTATGCCAAAATGGAGTAACTATATTCTAGATATAATCGTGTCCTTAATAAATATTTAGTTACGAAGAGTTTACGATATCGTAACTTATTCTGGGGAATATAATACGCCACTAGTACCGGTGTTTTCAGTTTTGAAGACCATAGCAGTGGGAGATACCAAACATGTCGATATGCCAACACTTATAGGTCAGACAATTAGTATGAGACCACAAGACACCATCAAGACATGACTTGTAAATCATCACAGGATTAAAGCCCCTGTGCAGAACTTGTATCTACTACTTTACGGTCCCTTATAGTGGTAAATACTAATCTTTGTATATTACCTTTACATTCAGTAATAATGTATCATTTAGTCATTATACAAGTGGTAATAGTAATGTTTTTCACTACATTTTCCCTTTACTCACTACAAATTTGACCTTAACTTAATTTTCTAATGCTTTCTTTAATTGTAATTTTCTAGAAGAAATAATGCCTTCTACAAATGAACAAGACTGGTAAAGATAAAACATACAAAAGAAGCAGTTACCTATATAACTCAACATGCAAAAATGCAAAAACGGGATGTGCACACCTTTTAATATGGCCCACCCACAAAGTAATTCAGAACTTAAACAAGGAACAGATGTGTGATATGACAGGCTCCCAATACAAATCACAGTTCCAATACTTTACTGGAAACAACTAAATACATACATCTACACCATAAAAAATTTAAAAAAGTACTAATACACATTATTGTCAGTGATCCTCTGGACTCACTGCGGGAGGTGGAACTACCACCACCTGGGACCCGGAATTTAAGTTGTCTTCACCAGAGCCGTCCACGAGCGGGATGGTCTTGCTGTGGCAGGTACCACCAAGGTCGTTCCACATGTGTGACTACCCACGTGGCAACCAGGGGCGGGTACCTTTACAGGAGACACTCTCGTGGGCAGATTCAGGCAACGGTCGGGCAGGTGGCAGAGAAGCATGTCAAGTCCCATCCGGGGTCAGCAACAGGAAGTGCAGGCAGAAGGGAAAAGGAAACACAGGAACGGCCTAGAACACACAGGATCACGGTAACAGAAACACACAGGAGCTTCGGGAGCAGAAACGTAGCACACGGGAACAGGAACCACAGAAGCAACGGCAACAGGAACACCAGTGAACAGGAACGCCAGAAAACACAGGACACTGGAACACGGAACTCAGGGCGGCAGGAACACATAGGAACACATGAAGCTCAGGGTTCTTGTCAGGAAGCTTCTCAATGGCATAGCCAAAGATCCGAAGTGTGTGCAGGAAAGACATCTTATATATTTTTCTGAAAATGGCCAGTGCCAAATTAACGGCGCACTGGCCCTTTAATTTTGAAGCGGCGCACGCGCGCGCCCTAGAGTTTGGCAATGCTTTGCGCACGGCGAGGGGTGTCGAAACACGACCGCGACAAGGTGAGACCCTGGTGTGGTACGAGAGCCAGGGCCAGCCGTTACAATTAGACAACAAAATAATGTTTTGGCAACATTTTAGCCACCTTGCCCAACCCCCCCTGTCTCTAAAGGTGTACAGGTGATACAGAAATCTGCTGCCCTATAAGCCTGGGTCAAAAACGTCTTTGTGGCATATAGTGAATAAATTTGTAGAATATAATACCATTACCAGGTAAGTACTCTGACAACACTATCCAAGATAAATGGTAAGTAATTTCAAAGTGCCAGGTAAACTAAAGAAATTGTCTCTTGTGTTCATAGTACAGTTAATTGTTTTTAATGGTGTCATGTGTATTTATTTGCCGTTCCAATAAGATGTGCAATGTGATTTCTACTTTGGTAGCCCTCTAGTACATGTCTGTTTCTTGTTTAATATCTATTAGAAATCCAATTGAAAACATGAATTACCATAAATAAAAAAATGCCCTCCGAAAAAAAAAAATCTTTTCATACTTTTATCTAAGAAAATAAGAATGACCCTCTCCCACCATTGTAAAAGAAGAAATCTCTTTCTTATAAGAAGACTATAACCTCAGCTTGAAAAGGAACAAGTGCGAAACCTTATCTTCTCTCAAAAAAACAGAAACTGTTTGCAATATACTCCTCGCCTGATAACCAACCTTACCAGCACGGTATTTTTTCCACTCTCAGTCACGTCTAGTTACCATGGTCGGTTTCGGAAGTTATTATTTAAAGCTTTGATTAAGGGAAGCTAATGAAAAATCTGTCTACTACTAGACAGAATGTTTAGATTACTGCGATGCAATCAAGAGAACCTTATCATATAACTACCATATATACTCGAGTAAAACCGAACCCAAGCATGAGCCAAGGTAACCTAATTTTATTACAACAAATGGGAAAACGTATTGATCGAGTAAATAATCCTAAGGGGAATGCAGCCGCTACTCTCTAAATAAAATGTCCAGTAGTCCGCCCCTCATGAATGCAATTCCACAGCGACCCTTCAATTCTATATGGCCACAGCAGCCACTCATCTATTAATAAAAAAGTCGCAAGAGTCCCCAATTAATATATAGGTCCCAGCATAGTGTCCCCATAGGTATAATGTCCATCAGATTATCCCAATTAGTATAATGTTCAGAAGTGGTCCCCCTGAGAAGATGTCCAGCAGAGTACCCCCATATTATAAGGTCCAGCAGAATTCCCCAATTGTCCACAGTGCCCCTACAAGTATAAATGTCAAGCAAAGTGCCTCCCATAAGTATATGCACAGCAGAGTTCCCCCATTATATAATGCCAGAGAGATGTCCAGTTATTGCCCATAAAAATAAAATTAGAACTCACCGCTTTTGTGCTGACTCCTGGTGTCCTCTTTTGTTCCAACTTGGCTGGCAGATGCAACTTCTAGGCGATCTGCCAGCACACATAAATGAGTTTACCAGTTCGACACTCTCACTCATGGTTTTGTGCCAGCTAGAATCTCACTACCAAGTTGCGTCTGCCCGGCCCAGCCTGGAACGCCATGAGTGCTGAGGGGGGAAGAGAACCTGGGTCAACGAACTTTATATTTTTTTTTATATACCGTACTCAAGTATACGCTGAGTGGGAAAAGTCAAAGTGTTGTTTTTGAAGAAATCCTTACACCGGGAGCATTTGGTGATCCTCGTCCGTCCCTCTCTTGAAAAGATACCCTCTGTGGCAGGTTTTTCAGACATGAAAAAGATCAAAGGATTCGCACTTTTTAAATAAGTGCAATTCTTGCTTCTTTATTAAATAACCTATAAATCGATCAGCACATATGGTATCCACAACAGCTACGTGTTTCGAGTAAAAAAACTCTTCATCATGCCTGCATTAGCCAATTTTTCTATAGAAAGGCTGGATCGTGAATCTTTTCATTTTACACTGAGTGGGTGTTTCCAGCACAAAACTAAAATTTTTAGTCTCTAAGAATAATTAAATGTACTTATTTTCCTATTAGTTCAATCTGAGTGACCAAACATGGCCCTGGGCAGACAGCAAAACTTTATTTTGTATTATTTATTAGTCTTTCAAGGCTGCTATACTTTATTGGGTCTCTAACCCAAACTACCCCACCATTTGATCCTGTGTCCTTTCAAGATAATATGTAAGGACCTGTAGCCCGGAAATTTCTAATGCAAGTGTGGCCGGTCTTGATAACATGTTACCAGACACTTGAATGGACCATTGATGTCCCCTAAAAGAGGCACAGCTATTTTTTAGCACCGCTGGAGAGACCTTTGACAACAATTCCAATGATACCTTTATCATCGATGCTTTTCCCTATCCTGAGATATAGGGCTCAAATATGATCTATATAATTATTTAACCATCTCACTTTTCCCTGATTGGGCATGACTTTCCTTGTTGTGACATCAGCTTGGGCAATGATGCCAATAGCACTCGGGCACATATATTATTATATAATGTATATACAGTACTACATACATACATCCCACAACATCACCGTGAGGGGTGCTTTCACACATGGCAGTAACGTCCTGCATTTTCCAATGCATCAGAACATCTGAGGCAAAATTTTTTTTGTTTTGCTGATTACATTGATTGGTGATATTTGTTTACAACACACACATTACAATAATTCAAAATCCACATGCATGTAACACATGTGTTAACACTGTGGTACTACAACAATATGTGTGAGCATTTAACTAACTTGTATTAACACATGCATTTTGTAATAACTTAATGGATTTGTTACATAGTTTTTTACCAAATTAATGCATCAACATTACATTAACATAGCATCACACACTGTTAACCAACGTGTTAGCGTCATTTGAACACCATATCTTGGTAAACCATACCACATGTGAAACACAATGTTATCACATGCATAGTTGCAGCAATCACCCATCGCCAATCACGTTGGTTGGTGCGTTGCACCGATCGCGAGTTTAACCGCTTCTCTTCCACCGTAAGTCGCGCGGCACTTAAAACTGGCAAAGAATTTTTTTTTTTTTCCGTACACATTTGTTAATTTTTGAGAACTGTTTAAAACGCAATAAAACCTAGATATATTTGGTAGCACCGTGATTGCATCAACCGAACCAAAGAACAAAGTAGAGGTTTTATTTGATCACATAGTGAAAGTCATAAAAACTGAGGCCACAAGAACGTGACGTCACATGCATTTTTAAAATTGTTTCCACAATTGGAATTTTTTCCTGCTTCCCAGTATACAGCATGGAAATAATAATAACATCACGGGAAAGTAAAATCATTAGAACTGATGGGGAGCCTTAGCTCTTTATTTGTGCATTCAAACTTTCATACACACACTTTGTCTGCTAAGTTCAAACTTTCAAATCAACTGCTCTGTCTAATACCATTCCTTGCATGCAATTGGATGACCTGAAACAATGTGATTAGTCACCGCTTATTACATCACTGCAGGTAGGAGCCTTTTAAATTCTGCAGGTACTGATATTCTCCTGCACCTGACATGAATTAACTGTCTATTAACCCCTCCCTAACAACACCCACCATACTCTCCTATCTCCCCTCTACCACAGATTTCCCATTGTACTCAACAACAAGATAGCAATATGGAAAGGTACCTGCTTGCTATACTTGTAGCCTGTTGCTGCTTATCTTGGCATTAGTGAAGAGCGAGGCAAATTTTTTAATACTTTACATTTCAAAGAGCTAATGTAGTCAGTAGATGTTTAAAAAAAAAATATTTTAAAATAACATTGACTTGTTGGGAGCACATAATTTTCATCCAAAAGCCCCGAACCAACGGTAGTCTTAATCCTCCTTGACCAACAGTAAACATTAAAATCAACAGATAGCTGTGGTTCTTCATATTTTTGCCTCCATGTATTTTTTTTTTTCTTCAATTTTAAAGCAGAATAAATACTGTACCTACAAAGGACCTCAGTTCCCTTATGGAATTATGGACTTTGGATTGCCAGGGTCTCCACAGAAAATACTCTCACTGTGTCTTAGAATTTAAATTAAGCCTACATTATACTTTTGCTGCAGATCAAAACTGTTGTTAAATTCTTTTGGAATTCATGTTAACCAAACATCAGAATCACCATATTTTCTACTTGAAAAGTGTTGTATAACATGCCAGATTTAGCAGAACATGTGCACCCTGTTGAATAGATCTGCACCCTGAATGAGGGCAATGTAATTAATATAGTTATATCAAAGTCACCCTGCGGTACTTAACACCAGGACACCCTCTGCTTCCTCTTGTCCTACAACAAGAGAAATTAAGTGACAGTCGCACGGAGCTCAACAATGTTGAGCTTTATAGAGTCGGCCATGTGCTGCAACTGCCGGAGTCAATGACATGTGACAATTGTACGTCTGCCCGGAATTGGGAATTATTATCTACGCATTGGAATACTCGCCTTTTCATGTCTGGGATTCACATTTGTTTCCCTTTCCCCTCCGTAAAAAGGTCCGCTATGTAACACGTAACATAACATATGAACCTCATACATACTTTGAAATGTATTCAGTGTATAAAGATAATCAAAAGAAAACAGCCATATAACTTTGGGCACTGATGCTGCCAACTTTTTTTCCCATAGATTCTGTTGAGTGAATCATTTGACATAAATGGTGTTAAATTCAAGACCATACAATGTCTATTAGGAGAACGTTCTATATGCAACCCATTCAATCCTGCTTGGAACTATATACCCCCAACAAATGGTTCCCCTGATTGTAGCAGGATTGCACTTTCCTCCATACTTGGTGCACTGGAGTACCATTAACACGGTGAGTGTCTTCTTGCTATAACACTCAAGTATTTATCCAAAAGCCACAAAAATAAAAAAATACAAATAAAAGTGGCAGTAGTCCTATAAGGTTAAGGATCCGTCAGAGTATTAATGTCTTATTACTTTGAAAATTATACATCCACATCCTGGTAACTAAAACTGGAATAAATTCATGTTTGCATATAATAAATTAAAGATACATATACAAGGTGTTAGGTGTTTTGTTTGAAAAATCCTACTACAAAGAACGCTTCAAGACTGAATGTTGCGCGAATTTAAAGACTGACTCATAGAATCCAGGATTCATTTTTGAATGGTTAAGGCTGACTCCAATATTTGAAAGAAAAAACAAGTTCCTCGTTTGCAACAATAATTATAGTCAATTTGTGTGTTACATGAAAACAAAATGCTGTGGCTCAAAATGACGAAATAAACCCTAAGCTTCTGCGAGCAAGTAATGTGTCGTACGACAAGTTATTAGTTCACTCTTATCCCTTGTAAATAGCCAATCCAGAAAGTATTTAGTATATTTTTCTGCCATTACTCATATCTCTTAGGTACCAGCCCATTCATAGAATAGCTACACTCCACACTATGTTTGCCACAATGTCACCTATTAAGCAATCTATTAACCATATTAACTGCTTAGATCCCCCTTAGAAATTCTTTGTCACATGATGAGGTGCTTTTTGAATCTGCACTTTTTTGTACTTGGTATACTACTATATGATGCTGTACTAATTGTTACAGAATGTTAACGTAATTTGCAGGTTAGTTTTTTAGATGTTTTTTCACTTCAATTTGTTCACAAATTTTATTTAGAGTGCAAACTTCATTGTTCCTCCCCGATGTCCTCTATAAATCTCCTTGGGCGTGTTTGTTTCAACCAAAACAAAACAGTTTTCATGGCCATGTTTTTACTTGTGTACGTTTTTGTAACTGTTTTTGTTTCACAAAAACACTAAAGATTTTATTTTTCTCAAAGCTAAAGAACCCTTTCTTCTTTTGTGGTTCTTTGTGTTTCATCAGAAACGTAAGAATGGCATAGACTTATGTGATATATGAAGCAGTTTGGTAGCCGGATGCCCAATTGTGCTCTCATCTCCTTCTAAAAATAACAATATGGTAGACAACCATGCCCCTGTCTCTTGACTAGAGGTGTTTAGAAGAAAAGCGAAGAAGAAAAAACAGGCAAGTAATGTCTTATGTGACACTTGGTATGAGGAAGGAAAAGAGGTAGTGCAGTGGTGGTGGTTTGAATACTTAATATAGAGAGTAAGAGGGACCTATCCCATTCTTGTTGTTGTGCAGGTAACAGCATACATCATGGTTTCATGTTGGCCCCTCTTCGTCCATTAACCAAATAGGCCCACCAAATCCTAATGCTATGCATGTCTCTGACCCTCCTGATATAGTCTCTGATTTCATGTTGGTTCTTAGTCCCCGATCTCGCAGCACACTCAGATCACACTTCCTCTGCTCCTGTTCTGCATATCAACCACTTACCTTCACTAGGCAAATTAGTAACGTTATAATTTCACTCTCTTTCTCCTTGCGTTTGGATGTTGGAGATGAACTTAATTGGTCCTCACTTTGGCTTCCTACTGGAGCCACCACCCCCGAGAGCCATCTCACGTCCATGAAGACGTGGCTTTGCACACTTGCCTGATAACTACTGTTACACTACTGCGCGCCTCTTGCTCCCTCTACGCAAGAAGATGAATGAGGTGGCAGAGTTCCTGCTCTAAAGATTTCCTGGAGACTTTCAGTTGTGGGAATAATTCTCCCTCTTGCCCTAAGAGGCTGTCCCTTTTCCAGAAACACCCCAGTGGTGGAGAATGATCAGGATTATCCTGGCCCTCTGGGTGGACCCGTTTGTTTCTGTATTAGCCAAACACAATACATTTATACAGGAAACCATATGCAAGGCAGAAAACTCCAAGGAGAGCAGACTCCCCTCTCCAGTCCTGTTAAATCCTCGTGTAATTGAGATAAACTGTAGGAATTGGTAAGAATCTTCCCCGGACGCATGTGACTGTGCTCTTCATTCCAACTGGCTTGGATAGATTATCATAGAGCTTTCTTGAGTTTCTTTGCTTTCATGCACATATGAAATTGTTGTGGAAAATATTTATAGGATAGTGTAAAAGGATTTAGGGAAGATAGAAGTCGAGGGGGGTGGTGAGGGCACAGTCCTTTCTTTAATTTCCTTGTGGTCACGCTTCCCCTCCGGTTTCAAGTGAACCAAACACACCTGAACCAAGCGGTTGATGTAAAAAGTACACTTTTTTTCTTTAGGTCTTTTGGCATCTTTCATTAATGATCAGTTCGCCCTGGCAGACCCTGTTCCTGCCTCTCTTCCAGAGCGATAAAAGGGGAAAAGCACGTTCTGGGCTTACAGATACACCTGTTAGTTTCATCTAGCTTGTTACAGCTATGTGTAATCCTTGGGATCATAAAGTGACATGGCGCAGAGGTTCATCACTGAATGTGAGCCAAGGTTAAGCAACCTTCCTAAAATAAGAAAAACACCCATATGAGTAATAAATTTATAAACCACAGTTTGTTATACATATCAATATTTACATGTAGAACACTGCATAGACTTGACTATGACCAGGGTCAGTATTACAGTGAGGGCTTCCTTAGGACTAACGAAAGTAGGTTTAATGAAAGTCCAGCTAGGTCTTGTGAGGAGGAGGTGTGAAGGTAATGCCCCACCTTTAATTCTCTTTTTAGTACCAATAGATACTGTACTAAGGTATAGACAGTGGTGAGTGCAACCTGGTTTGGCCATGAAGACAATTAAAGAAATCTACCATGAAATAAGCAGGGATTCTGGGGCACTTACGCATATCGTTAATCGTCTTACCTTTGTTAGCCATGCTAATATGTATGAGGGGTTTATCCAGCCCCTTTGATCTAGTTTTTATACAAGTGTTAAACTGTTTCCACCTTATTACTCCATGATCACTTACCAACTTTGTGCAGAGAGTGCTCAGCATAATTTAAAATATTATTTAGAAGGACGAGGTCTGGATAACAAATATAAAATATTTTCGAAAGCTAGGTAGAGATTTATCACTGTTCTTACCTTACAATAACACCAGTTTCTCTGCTGTAGAAGCAGTAATAATGCAATTCTTGCGCAGTGCAAACTTTTTTGCATTACAATAGCAAGTATCCACCTCAACACCATGTTCTTTTGAAAACCAGGACCTGGCATAGCCTTTTCCTGGTGGTGCTGTTTCGTTTAGCCGCTTGATGTATTCGGGCAACACGGGGAGGGTCGGCCACATCATCCGCTGGCGTTTTCTGTGCCGTGTATGATATATCTCCCCCACAATGTCTGGAATCTATAAGGTAATGTGTTCCTGCTTTACCATCTTGATTTTGATGGTAGATGATTAAAAACTAAGAATGTGTGTTAAGCCAAAGTGTATTTGGTTGCGTACAAAATGGTATAGTTATGTTATAAAGCAAACACAGTGTGAGGGTCTGGTATCTCAACTGCTAAAAAAAACGTTATATATGAATGTAGGGAACCGGCTATTTTTCTATCAATCCATAAACATCTACAATGAATTTAACATTGTGTGAAGAAACTGTCCTGCCATGTATACACGTACAGCATAGCCGGGAGATGAAATAGACTTTGGAATGGTTCTTCTCTTTTTCATACAGTAAAGCAAAACTCAATGATCCAGCTATAACCCAACTGGTTTCTACAAATTCTTTAAGGTTGCTGTATTATTACTTTTCAGGATTATAATTTATCTGCTTAAAACACATTCTAAACCTTGTAAGTGATTCCGTGATCCTCTCGACAAGCAATCCTATTTTTTTTTTATATAAGCCCTCCCTGCTAAATTAGAAACACCCTTTGAAATAAAGCCTTATTTGTCAGACTGTTTCAGTAAAAACACTATATTTCACAATACACTGTAAAACCTCTCCACATGTTTACTCATGGGTTACTTACGTTGCTTTGGATATTTTTATACATATGCTTGTCTGTTGTCTATTTTTCTTTGCCCCAAAAAAATTAAAAAAAAAAAATGTGGTGGTCTGGTTTCGCGTGGCTGGGCCTGTTTAAGAGAGTTCAGTCCCCTTATATCACCTGTGCCTTGAGCTCCACAATGCTAACCTTCGCCTCAGATCCTGTGATTGTAGTCCACCCAGCACTGCTTCCATAATTGGAGATACCACCTTCCCAAAATGAGACAACAAAAGACAAACAAGAGAAGCAACTTTCTTTCCTGTACAAATCTCAAATTCACAGTATTAGGCAATTTAAAGTGCTACGTTATATATTTCCACCATATATCAGTCCACTTCCCATATTATCACACCAATTAAAGCTGTTTTTAGATAACGGGGTGCCAGAGGGTTACCCCGAATATTGCAATGAAATCCCACCACTTTCAACATGTTAAATCTACAAATGTCTCATTAGGCAAGCTCCTTATGACATTCTGTCTTTGGAGCTCCTCTGCTGATTTATTAAAGCATCGACCATTTTTTTTTAGGCATTCTAAACCCAAACATAACCCTTCAGAATGCTGTAGTGACACTGATGCAGAAACATATCTTATAATAATCACTGAGTGTTTTTGCTGAAAAATAATCATAAAAAAAATTATAATAATAAGGCTTTGTCGATCCTGTGGCTGAACCGGCGCTGTCTCCTCTTACCCAATTTGCACTGCTCGGAAGAATCATCTAATCCCTTTGTTGTCTTGACAGGCAAGTCATCATTCCCTCTCCAAGCAATTGCTGTGTAGAAGTCCTCCAGCGTCATATTGAATTAGTCTTCTGTGTACAGTTCAGGAGCGCTGTGTAATTGTTTATGCACATCAGCCAGCATAGCAATCCATGGTCCCAAGGTCCTGAATTTTATAATAGTTTTTTATGCACTAAACCACTCGGATCAGTGTTAAACAATATAATTTTCTGCATCACTGTAGCTACAGCTTTCACAAAGCATTCTCCGCTATGTATGTTCACATACATTAAACTAGCGTAGATTTCGCTTTAAAGTGCCTTGGTCCTTGATAAATTTGCTGGCCGTGTCTTGGTACAAGGGGTTTTTGCGATAGTCGCATGAAAGATTAAAAAAAAACAATCAAAAATAACAGCCACATAACCCCAGGGTGGGTACGGGAGTCCATTTTAATACCGCCCAAACTTATGCCCTAAATGGAAAACATAATAGATTATTTTATTCCTTTTTGAAAAAATGGCTATGCTAAGTTTAATGAATTTGGTGCAACAGCATATAACTGACTTTGTCACTGTCCAATGTTTGGAGTTGCAGAAACAGCTTTTGGCACGCTGCAACTTCTCCAAAACAACACCTACAGAGAGTAAAGCCAATGATACACCACCTCCTATAAGTAGGGAGGCAGGGTGTGGAAGAATGCTGCGATTTATTTTGGCGAATATACCAATACTATCCTTTACGGTGTCCATTGCAACATTTCACCATCCGCATTTATTAAAATAAAATATTCTCTACGACGACCTTTCTGTTTCAGTAGGGAGTCGACTTGGCCAATAACTTTCCTTAAAGAGAACCCGTCATTCAAAATAACCACCTAAACTAAACATTTTTCATAAACGCCATTAGAGAGCATGGCCTCTATCCCTTCATTTCCCTCTACATGCCTGTAAACCTAAGCACTTGAGATCCTAAAAGCTGTAGCAAATGACCCTGTGAAATTTCCCATAGCATTAGCATATTTCAAGCTGTCCACTCTATTCATGAGTTGAGGCACACACACCCCATCATTGACAGCCTGATAATGTGTGAGGCCGTTAATGATGTGCATTCCTGTGCTGGTGT
Source organism: Engystomops pustulosus (assembly GCA_019512145.1). Taxonomy (NCBI): domain Eukaryota; kingdom Metazoa; phylum Chordata; class Amphibia; order Anura; family Leptodactylidae; genus Engystomops; species Engystomops pustulosus. The sequence goes on along the minus strand of CM033642.1, from coordinate 115,237,606 downwards.
GCCCAGCGCCCCCTGCAGCCCTGTTGTGTGCATGTGTGTGTGTTTTAGGCGAGAGACATCACTCCAGGCAGCCCATGTTACAGCGAACAGTCAGATTCATGTGTAGCTGATGTCTTGTCTCTCACCTTTATATTCAGGAAAGGAGCAAAGCATGTCAGCAAGATGCGTCACACACTAGCCCTCTTTACTAGACATTACCACAGACAATGAGCAAGGGGAGGAAGAGGGGAGGGTCATAGGGGTGACATCACGCCCTCTACCATGGTGCCCCGCCGCATTTACATCTAAAAGATAGAGGATTTTACAATGAATAATGTATGAATAACTATATAAAGGCCGGGGCTGGGATCCTTGTGAGCTGCTCCAACAGGTAGAAGTGACAGGACAAGTAACACAGACCTGATGACAGTTGCGCTTAACTAAACCCTATATACTTTTTGCATGCTTAGATTAGTCATGGCATGCACATATCTAAATTGGAGTGAAGACAAGGCTATTTTTACATTTGTGTCTGATAAAACTGTTAGGAGTTTCTGTCACAGATTTCTAAAAGCAGGGACATAAAGTTGGTGTATGAAAGTGTATTTTGTCCTGTGAAAAAGAACATTTTAATGTTTAATCAGTGGGATATTTGGTGCAGTGATGTAGGATGTTGAACAGCTCCAGGTTGCCATTGTTTTATTATATGCTTGTGTAACACAGCTACCGGACTCCTACCATCAGAACACAAGTTCTTATGGGTACAATCCGTTAAAATCCTTTGTGCTTATCCCTCATGCTCAAGACAGTCCCATACATGATGTATTATTGCCAGTTCTGCTGACTTTATGGTTTGTCACCATTCATTTTAACCTTAGGAAGGGGTTAGATTGCTACAATTGGCCATGTTGGTAATATAAAAGGTGCACTGCACTCACTAAAAGTGGGAGGGAGAGGAATATAACCTTGCAAAATGAGCCCAAATTCTAGCATAATTAGCTAACTGCTGATACTTTTTCCTGGTAAACTCAGCCAACTATAAGAGGTGTAAAGTGACTAAACAAGCCGTAAACTGCACCAATTTCGTACCAGAATTGAACACTTTCAGGACTATCGATCAATATAAAAAAATGCTTTTTCCGGCAGTGACCCGCAATGGAAAGTAGAACACAAATGTCCACACGTCCACTGTTTTTGCCCTTTCACACTCACACAAAAATTCAGTAAATGACCTAACGATCATACAATTCCCAAATTATAGCAATAAAAAAGGCATTTCACGCTCAATAATGAGACCAAACCCAAGTCTGTACACTATAGTTTTTTCCACTTTTCACAAAATTGGTCAAATGAAGAAATTATTGTTTCAACAGAAAGGTTTAAATTTAAAATCTTATTAAACTATTAATAACCTAAATAAGTTTGGTTCTCTGTGATTTGTGCTTCCCAACATATAAAGTAGGATGTGGTATTTGGACAAAGTTAAAGGCCTAAATATATATCCCACAAGATATTAGGCAATGTGTTATTTCCGCATCATTTTGGATTTTTTTTTCCTGTTTCCCAGTACGAGGAGATGGCAGCAGAATGTTACATACTGTCACTTGTTAACATAAAACAGCCCTCATACCGCTCTCTAAATGGAAATGAAAATGTATGGGCTATTTATGAAGGGGGGGAGAAAATATACACAAAAACGTAAAAGACAAAGTGTTAGGGGTTATTTTATCACCACCGTCATTAAAACAATCAAGTAAAGTTATGTTCTCTTTCGGTATCAACTTAGGTTATTACTGATTGCTTTAGAACTTGTTTTGTCTCAGTGTCTTAATGCCTGAATTTGCTAGATTAAGGTTTCATGAAAGCTTAAACATTGCACATAGATTAATAAGAATAAATAAAAGCATTTTCTGTTTGTCATACTACAGGAATTTTGATACATTGCAGGCTAGTTACCCTTCGCTGCTGCTTAATTCACTGATACTGTTTTCCAATCTTGCTGAGGGTTGGGCCTAGCATCTTCAACTGACTGAAACTTTCAGTTTTCGGTGGCAAATGTAGGTTGTATGAATAAACATACATTTCATTTAGAAACACTCACTTTGAAAATAGCTGTACCAGGTTCTCTACCCAGCCAATGTATTACGGTCGACCATTTCGCTATTTTTTGGTCTTCCCACCTGCATGAATCCTTCACCAGATCGGTAAACCTCCACAATCCAATGGCCCAACAATTGTGATTAACCTGGGTGCGTTGCCTTCAGAATATGTGGTATAAACTGGGTAAAACTTTAGAGTTGCATGCTGTATTGAAGATGCAGCCTCGATTTAACTTTCTATCTTCTTCATCATCATCATCGTCCTGTCCGTACCGACCTGCCAGCATACACTACATTTTAATGACAAAGCAACCGAAATGTTGCAGTATAAAAAAATTTAAGACCATAAAACAAACTTTTTTAATGCAAGTTAGCAGAAAATTCTAATATTGCTATGGAAAGTCCTACCCTTCAAACCACCTTCGGTATAGAATAAAATACCCTCTATTGTTTTGGCAGGATGTTTTTAAATGGTTTGAAACCAGGCTGAAGGGAGATCAGATCCAGAGATTTGTATCATGATTCCTACTCATAATGGTCACCAGGTTCTGTGCTCATCCCACTGTGTTGACTTGGCACACTGATTGTTTTGGTTATCCGTTTTAGGCACACTATAGTATGGTGGTATGATAGTTTAATATCTTCAGACACACAGGCTAAATGTGGTGCACATTCGCAATAAGAACCTGCACACAACTTCTGTTTATCTGCATCAGCTGTCTATGCATCTATTTTACCTCTCATGTGGCGATTAATTTTTAGAAACTTTTTGTAACATTTTAGTTGTAGAAAAATATTGTCTTTTGGTGTTTCTATTCCTTGTTCTCTTGCCCCTGCTCTTTTTTGAAGTGTTGATGGGTGGGGTAGACACATTCTAGTGAATACCATAAAACCTACTTACTGGCTTAAATTTTCTTTCAACACTCAACCTCCCACCCCATCCCCCCTATGTCTTTTTCTTTCATCAGGTCAATGGTTTGTAAATCTACACTCAGTTTCCTGACTTATTAACCTGGTCATAAGGGAAATAGCCCACCTGAGCACACTGCAACTACTCGTCATTCATGTGATTCCCCAGTTTTTGGACACAAGTGGCTTCTTAGCAATTCACAGGGCTTACGTGAAAGATCATCGAAGGCAGAGGTCATAAAACACTGTTTGTCTTTGTCTAAAGTTGTCCTTAGCTGCACACATAAATAAATAATAGTCCATCTATAAATGTAAATGCCTGGCATGTTTAGTCATCTAGCGTTGGCGAGTGGTTTCATTGTAAATCTTGAAACTTTGATGTTTTACTTTTGAAACTTTGTTGCCATTTTTCATTTCTTTTCAATGTCCTGTGACAAACAGAATTCTGTATATTTGTCTACGAAACAAGAGTAGCGAAAATGTAGTAAGATTCTGAACAAAATGGAGTGCTTCAGCATATGCTTCTGAAGTGGACACAAATGGGTTTTAAAGACTCAACATGAAACAACAACATGAGGCACAATAGGAATACAATCAATGCCTTGCATGCGGATAACAGAATCAAATAACAAAGTCGTTGAAGTCCTTGCATGTGTAATACAGAGGGAAAATATACAATAGGTCCAAGTCAGCAAGGAATTTACATCTGATAGCTTCAACACAGCCATTTGCGGCTCCTCTATACTGGTATGTTATTTACATCACGGTAGTGCATTAATGTTGCTGGCCAATTAGGGTGAAATTACATTAAACTGATTTGATGATTCCCTGGAAACAAATTAACCAAATTCTCTTTGCGATTTCTTCCATAGCAGCTTCTATTGGTCTGCAATGCTCTTATATTCACTTGAGGAAAAGAAAGTGACTAGGATTTATTCTTTCCAAAAGTCTGTACCATTCACAGTATATATTACAGAATTATTTTATAGTTAATGCATCGACTTTAGCTGTATATTTACAACAGCAATGGCCACATCCTGACTGCCATAAAGAAAACTGCTGCATCGCATACCTTTTGGTTAGTTGTAACAGTGCTATGGTTTTTGTGATATGAATAATATATGCTGCGATAATGTATCAATTACGAAACCTATTTGAAGCAGACATCACTCCTTTATCTATGCCACCTTATCTGAAATAGCGTTAAATTTTTTGATGGAACCATTTAACACAGTTTCTAGATGACCCCTGTGTATAGGGAACTTTTGACCCCTACTTTTATACTCATATTTAGTACCAAATATTGCAGTCGGGGCCAATCACCAGTCAAAAAATCCAAGCTGAATAGTTTGCACTTAATAAATAAATATTCTATAGGGCCCTCTGAATCTAAATTATTACTTGTAAAAGGTTAAATACATTTTACTTACTTATATAAAACTACAATGGGAAAATTGGCAGAACACATCTTTTTTTCTAACATTTCTAGTTATCGTCTTCATGAAATAAACACAACCTGTTATTAAGACAATAATTTATGACTTAAATAAAAATTGTTATGGAATATGTAAGCAGTTTAAAGGTAGTCGGCCCCAATTATAAAAATATTTGTCAGCAACCTTTTTCTGTTGACTTGCCGGAAAAGGACGTGAACTGTTTTGCAACTGCAACTGTGGTTCTAAAAGACAGAAAAATGTTGCACCCAAAGGAGCATGTTCGTCCAGTTTGCGCCACATTTATTACTTGAATGTTCCACAATTCTGTCTGCACCCAATTCTGTCTCGTGAACCAGGCACCAAAAAAATGGTGTCACAGTTACAGATCAAGCAGTGAAGAACTGCACACCTTTGTGAATTTGGCGCATCTGCACTTTACAGCAACCACACATAGTACAACTGCACGATTTTTTTGATAAATTTGGGCTATCATCATTTAAATAGGAGCATAACAGAACTGCAAGATTGACCTGACATGTAGGCACCAATTGACCCCTCATTTATGAATGGTTAAGCCATCTTAAGCTGTACATAACTCTCAGGTACATTTATCCTCTTCTTAAATCAATTAAAAATGCAAGGTAATATGATTGGAAAGCTGGATTAGAACAAGATATATGATTGCTATTGTTTCTGCACGCTGTGTATTCATTGGTCTGTTTGTATGTTCTTTCCGTGTTTGCATGGGTTTTCCTCGCTTCTCCGGTTTCCTCCTACCCTTCAAAACATATTGGTGGGTTATTAGATGTGAGCCCCATTGGGTGTCAGAGAACCGTTGGCAAGCTCTGTGCTTCTTTTTTCATCACCTTTCTTTCTATTCGTCCATAGTTTTTTTAATTCTTTGTTCTAAAGACTCATGTTGTTGGATTGCTCTAATGTTCGACTCTGATGATATTCAGCTCTCAGCTGAGATCTTAACAGTGTTCAGATGATTATTCTTCAAAGATTTTATCAATGAAAAGAGAATTAATTTAATTAAGTAAAAAAACATACTGTAGATCTGGTGTATAGTTAAAGCTGACATCTTCTCAATTGACAACATCACATCTAAAAGTACTTAATATTTTTACGAAATAGAACAAAAAAAATAATTTACACAGAATATGATAAACCTGGGCCTTATTGATAGATCCAGGCACTGTGACTGTGGCTTAGTTCTTATATGGTTATCATGGCTCCTTCTCTAACATCAACTTTCAACTTTATGAAAGATCAAAAAGGCTCTGGGGTACATTACTTACTCACTGTTCCGGCAGCGGCACAGACTGAGACCAGGGTGCATGAGCACTTTCCACTCTCCCACTGTTTAGATTAAATCGGTCAAAGGAGGGGGTACGAATTTTAATGGTCAAATTATCACAGCATAATGATTTAGGCACACAAGCTGCCACGAACCTGTTATCCAAGACAGTATAGATCACAATGGTGTACTTTTTTTATAGAAAGACCTTACAGAAGGCTGCTATCATGTACTTTTATGGAGAAGTTAAATGCTCTGCAAAAAAAAAAAATTCCACATGGTGCTAGAAACACAGTTTTTTTGTTAATCTCACCAACCGTCCACTTTTTCCCAGCTTCCTTTTACATTGCTAGCCTTTACTATAGATCCATTTTTCTGTTTTAAAGGAAACTATCACAGAAATTGACCTAATAACCACTAAGCTGTCAAGTGATTAATCGATTAAAACAAGTTGTGGGCAAGTATCCAAATTTGCCCACTCTGGACTGCTTACATATAATGGATACTCATCAGAAAACCCTTTTGCATGGATCCAGGAGATACAATAAATTAAGAAAGCATCAGCACTCCAGAGTGCTTCTTCCCTCTATTGTGGCCAAGTAATAACACTTCCAGTTTGTGTAAATTTTTCAAACTCAAATTATTGAGGCATCATGCAGAAAATAACCTTTAAAGTTATGTTCTCCTTTCCGAAAGGCTTACATTCATCATCAACTATGTATGCCCTCCGTAAAGTAGTAGGGCGGGCCTACATCGGCAACAGGGATCAGGGATGACCAAGCTCACCCCCACCCCTCTCCATCTGAATGATATAAGCGCACATCACTCGTATTCCCAAGAATATAGGAATTCCTATCTTTCTATGGGCTAAGGAGCGGACGGTGCCACACGTCCAACCAAAAAATGCGGCACCGTACCGCTCACTACAGGGTCGTGAGCCAATAAAGTGTAATGGGGGGCGTATATACACTGTACATCACGTCGCCATATTACTCCCCATACATTCGTGTGAATGTCCTAAGACTGCACCAAAGCCATTTGACTGCAATGCTCCAGGGGTGAACCAATGTTTTCTGCTGCCGGGAAGTGGCGAGCCATACAGATTCGCCCCTCCCAATATATAAAGAGCGGCAGTGTCAGGACCAGATCCATCATATTGGTTTGGTGTGACAAAAAAAAAAGCCATGAAAATAGCTACATCGTGCCGCCCTGGTAGTATAAAATGCATACAGCGTGCCACCATGAGTGTAAATACATAAGCATGCTGCCATGTAGTAATAAAATGCATTCATAGTACCGCCTATTTATAATGCATACAGTGTACCACCATGTAGTATAAAATACATAGAGCTTGCACCTATGTAGTAGAAAATGCATGCAGATACCTCCATGTAGTATACAATGCATATAGCGTGCTGCCATGTATATAAAATCCATACACGTACCGCAACATATTAAAATAGCATCCAGCATGCTGCATGTGTATAAACGCAATTACAGCCATGTAGTCTAAAATGCTACAGCATACAGCCATTAGTATACAATGCATTCATAAGTACCGGGCATATATTATATAGGGCATACAGTGTACCACCATGTAGTTAAATACAATGAGCTTTGCCCCCTGTATATACAAGGCATAATAGTACCTCCATGTAGTATAATAATGCCTACGCGTTCGGGCCATGTATACAGTCCATACAGCTTACGCAACATAGTATAAAATGCATACAGCATGCTGCATGTGTCTGAACGCTACAGCCATGTAGTACTCAAATGCATACAGCATACCCGCCATGTATTAATAAAATGCATACAGCATACCCCATGGAGTGTAGCTAAATTTGGCAATTATTTCGCTCCTTCTAGCCACGGACCAATCTGCATATACATACAGCATATATACCATAGACAGAATAGCACATCTACACACATGAGTTCATACACAGTTATGATAACCAGTATATACAGCATAACACGGCACCTGCACGCATACATCAAATATACACACAATCGACACACACACACAGTTCCAGTCCCGCCCATGGGCAGGTAGATATGCCAGCCCGGGGCGGGTTGATTTGCCGGCTGGCCAGGGGACAGGCGGGAGCATGACGCCGCCTCCACAGCCAGCGGGAGGTGCACCGCCTCAGGCGAGATTCTCAACTCGCCTCACGGCAGGTGCGCTCCTGCCTATATCCTGGGGCACAGCTGGCTAACCTGATTCCATGATGTAAATTCACCACAGGAAGACAGGCTTTCAGGGCAGGCAGAGCTATAATTCAGTTGCAATTAGAAAACTAACTTTATACCGACCGGGTAGTAGAAACATTAATAGTAAACAGGACTGCCAAATCCTCAAAAGCGGATTTTTGGAGTGCCACCATCATGCTTCTGAACGGCAACAGATCTAAACTTGCGGTACGGACATGCGGGTATGGTTCACATTGTATATTGCATATAGTTACAATTTCTGCTCTGCGCACACGGTTATCCCTAAAGGTCCTTAATTAATTACTTGAAATCCATGCATTTTTGTTTCTTAAGTGCATACTTTCCTTTTTACAATCTTATTGTGTGATGCTATCAGCTTTACTATATTTTGGTATCCACACTTCTTTATCTTTATACCACCTTTTGTTCATTGCTTGTCCCTTGGCATATATTTTTAGTTAAGTACTGTACTTTATGCTATTATTTTCTAAGCACTATAGTCCAATTATCCCGAGTTTCTTATTCAATGCTTAATGTGTATGCCAGCCTTGGTTGCTAAGTAATATACCTTTAGAACAAGCCTTTTTTTGTTGTGTATACTATGATTTTATACCAGGCATTTTGACTTTTCACTTCAATATACATCCCAGCTGTCTTGTAAAATTGTAAAGCATTACATGAATGGTTTAGAGTTCCCCTTCATATTTTAGTATAATTATTTACAGATCCAAAGCTCTCTGGACAGACCAACGATGCTTCAATGGATTTTTGCATTCATACGCACCTGCCCATTGAGGCTGGTGTGTGCATGTTCATTCAGATCGCTCCCAATGTTTCAGCTTGGCGAGGCTAAGGAAAACTGTAGACACAGTTGTGACCCCTCCCATAGTTGAAATGCAAAGATTTACCATTACTTTATAAATGATATATTGTGTGACATGATAGTATTTAAAGCCATATAGCTGCGTAAGACCTATTTAATGCGAAAAATTCGCTATTTCTATTTCCTCTCGTGAAAAACAAAGTTACTGATCTTCCCCCGGCCTGAAATCACTAGAAGGCACGGTGCAGAAAATTGATAGGATATTGGAATTTTCGTTATGTTTAAAGTCCAGTGCGTAGCCTCACAGTGCATGGGTCACTCGTGAGTGCTCTCCTAAGGATGCGTGTACCTGGGACTATAGTTCATAATGATAGCACAGAGCTGCCACTTATAGTCCTAAATGGAGCTCTTTCACCTATCATGTGTGGGATACCCTCATATTATATATGATTCTGCATGTACGGACGAAGTTTGCCTCTTACTACCAAAGAAACGTGCAATTTTGTTAATTTTTACTAACTTAACAGAAAAGAAAATGTTACCATCTTCTTTCTACTTATGTGTACTTTGTTAAGGCAAGTCCAGTATGCTGATGCCTTTTTTTAACTTCCTTATCATATTGGGGCCTATTTTATTAATGGTCGAGCAGTTGTCCCTTTCATTGACTGTTTCGCGTTTCGTAATTTGCACAGCTTTGACCGGTAATCTTAATAGGGGTTTGCGCTGGGATTGCGTTGCATTCGATCAATTATGGCGTTCAGCTGCGCTGCTTCCATCGGACAGAAATCAGGGGCGTGCTGTTCAGATTATCTGACCGGTCAACTGACACGAGATTAAGATTCAATTTGTGTTTGCAAGACAATGCACTACCTACACCGGGGAAAAGAAGGTGAGCTCCGCAGACCTGCGCATGGCAGTGACCATGACTGATATCAGGCGCACAATCTCATGATCACGGCACAGTGCATATCGTCTGACAATGCACTTTCTGGGTAAGTAATGTGCCCCAATGTGTTTATGTCTAACAAATTTGACAGATATTTTGAAATTCTCAAATTCTAAAAAGAAAAAGAGGTATTTCTCATTAGTTTATTCTGTATTGTAACCGAAATACCTACATCCTTCCCTACACCAATAAAACCAAGTGAACACCATTGATGGTCCAAAGATTTTCAACAACTAAAATAATAAAGTGATACAGAGTCCTTAATATCTCTGTAACGATGCACTGTACTGACCATGGAATAATGGGACAGTCCACCATAGTAATGCCAATTCACCCTGAGTGCGACATCTGCTCTAGATAACGGAGGAAACCTTTTATTGTCTTTGCCATTTTTTTTGCTGTCATACACATTAAAAAGCCTTCTCTGGTCAACTCTTTAATGGTCATTCATGTTGATAATTCTTTTATGCTTTATAATGTTGAGGTCACGTAGTGCTTTTGACTTGAGGCAGGCCCGTGGGAAAGTGAAATCCGTTACAAATAAAGTATATAACTCTGAATTTAAAGGATCAGTTTTTTTACCCATAGATTAGTTTTTGATCCTACCGAATTAGATGACATAGCATCTATTATTAGGTTATTACTAGCCTCTATACAATATAATATAACCACATAACATAAAGAGTATAAAAAACACACCTTATAAGAGAGGGTGTTTACCATGCTGACCTATTGCCCAGTAGTTTGCTTTGGTTGTGTATAAGTTTATAGACCCTGTATTGTGATCCTGTATATGTAACCTCACCAGTTATAATTTTGTGGGGTTTCATACCATTTTGGAGAAACATTGAAGGGCACATTAACAGCTAACAGGCGTCACTAATTTCTTTTTATTGTATTATCCTTTATGTTCAATTTACATTAATGAAGCCATTATTTGTCATTTTTATGATTTGCCAGTGGGAACAGTAACAGCGCCGGAAAAAAGGGGCCAACGAAAGATCAATGCATGCATATTCTATTGATTTTGTGATGAATAGAATGAAATGCCATGAAAGGAGAGACTTAATTTGCAAGAGATCACATGAGTATGGGTGTATATTGAACATTGTTCAAGCATCTCACTTGTTTATGTCGATTCATTTTTTTAATACATTTTTCAAAAAATATTTTGAAAAAATGTATATTTTTTAAATTTGAACTGTAAGAAAACAATCTCTCTCCTGCTGACTAAAACAATGAAATCCTATGGACATCATGGTGTTCACTTCTATTCCACTGTCCCTGAAAGGAAGTTTGGCCTATTTATTTCCGTTCCTTTCTCCTAACCGTCCTGCAGCCACAGATAGAGGGTGATGCGCGCCAGAGACACTATTTCATGCAGTTTCACCTGTCATGAGATTCATCACACTTTATTTTCTCATCTCTCTGAACTGTCCTGTTATCAACCATTATTCCTGTAGCAGAGCATCACTGGCAGCTATAGACAAATGACTGGAAGACAGTGTAACCAGGACTGCCGCGTGTCTACTATAATGTATGTTACAAGAGCTATTTCATTATCGTAATACCTTTCTGGTACAGTCCCATGCGGTTTCATCATCAGGGGAACCTGTTTTTTGAGGTGACAACCTGACGACAACACATAAAGCTGATATTTTTCATGGCCCCTCACATGATCACATGATCACTGAAAGAGGTTGAGGGAATCCCAAGATTGTATCTGATGGAAAAATTAATATATAATGGGGATCGGGACATGGCCGCATTGCATGAGGCGGAGTGAAATCTCCCTCCATGGCAGAATGCGGATCCCTTAAATGGCGGCAAAATTCGCCGCTCTAATTTTGGCGATTCGGGCGCTTAATGCCGAATCGACCACCACCTAATAAATCTCGCCTGTCTCTTTAATACACAGGGCGATTATTGCGGATTTGGACACCGCTCCTTTCCGGCTGCTGTGTCGCTCCGTTCTAAGCAGGGACACCGGCTTCATGGACGTCACGCCGCTTGTGTCACTATGGTGAGCCGCGGCTCACAAAGCCGCGTGAAACCGTGGCAGCGCGCCGAGGCAGCTGCCCTGCAGGTGAGGTGTGATTTTTGATCATTTTTAAATGCACTTTTCATTAATTCTATTTGGCTATAGGGGAGTTGGGGAGGTGGTTGTATCGTGGGAGGGGGGAAGTACTGTATCTGGTATATGGGGCCATATTGTTTTAATACGGTAGCGTGGGTGTATACCTTATATGGGGCCATAATTGTTTTATACTGTGGTGGTGGAGGGGTGTATACTCTATGGGGCATAATTGTTTGTTAGCCGGTGGGGGGGGGGGTGTACTACATTATATGGGCCATAATTGTTTATACTGTGGTGGGTGTATACATTATATGGGGCATACGTGTTTTATACGTTTGGGGGGGGGGTTAGATTATATGGGGCCATAAGTTGTTTTTTACTGTGTGTGGGGGTGGTATATATTATATGGGGCCTCATTGTTTTATACTGTGGAGGGTGTATATAATAATCTGGGCCACTACTTGTTTATACGTGGGGGTGTGTGGTATATATTATATGGGGCCATATTGTTTATTATACCTGTGGGGGGGGGGTGTATAGATTATTTGGCCACACTTGTTTTACTGTGTTGTTTGTGGGGGGGTGTATATATTATATGGGGTCCATACTTTGTTTTTATCTGTGGGAGGGTTGTATTATTAATGTGGCCATACTTGTTTTATACTGTGTTGTGGGTGGGTGGTATATAATTATATGGGGCCAGAATAGTTTTTACATCTGGGGTCTGTATATATTATATGGGTCCATATTGTTTTTATACTGGGGGTTCCGTATATATTCTATGGGGGCCAGAATTGTTTTATACTGGTGGGGATGCATTATATTATATGGGACCAGATCATTTATACTGGGGTTGGGGTTCTCTATCTATTATGATGGGGCAGATAAGTTATCCTGGGGGCTGTATATATTATATGTGGCCAGATTCTTTCTTTACCTTAGGGGGGGGGGGGGTTATAATTGATATGGACAGATTTCATCTGGGGGTACATATATTACTAAGCTGGGGTCTGTATATGGGATACAGTATATTACAGCTGTGGCTGTATATGGGGTGGAGTATATTCTAAGCTGGGGCTGTATATGGGGTACAGTATATTACTAAGCTGCTGTATATGATACATATATTACTAATCTGGGGGCTGTATTGATACATAGCTTACTAATCTGGGGGGTCTGCGTATGGGGTACCTATATTACTACGCTGGGGGCTGTATATGGTACAATAGATCCTAGCTGGGGGCTGTATATGGGGTAGCATATATTACTAGGCCTGGGGGTCTTGTATATGGGGTACGGTATACTCCTAAGGCTGGGGGGCTTTATATGGGATACAGTAATTACTAGCTTTGGGCGTATATTAGGGGGTGCTATATCTTCACATTGGTAGCACTGTATTACACATGTAAATAATCACTAGGGTGGGATATTTGTCCTAGATCCAGAGATTACTTTACATCCTATAAGCAAATGTAAGGGGTCTGTATTACTAAATGTGGTGTTGTATATTGTTTGGTGCTGTGTATGCTATACTTCCAGTAGAATAATTTAGATATAATGAAGGGCTGTTTATATGTGAGGTCACTTGTTTGTTGAGGGGTACATATTATTTAGAGCACAGTGTTGTTTCCGGAGACTTCCTACTGTACGTACTGTGGGAATTTTTAGGGACGCCGTTTGGAGATGCTGCACGGAGCTTCGATAATCGGCCTGTGAAACTCAAGGCTGTTAGTGAGGGGGGGGCCTGGATAGGGAGATAAGGAGAACAAAATGTTAAAGAGTTGAATTGTTTTTCAGAGGACCCTGTTTTCTTCATGGTTCCCAGTTTTAAGAAAACCTTGATGTATGCACAATATCCTAAATTATGGATGTGTACAGCAGTACATAGCAGGAAAAACCTGCACTCACCAATTCCAATGTCAGAAGTGAAAAACTTCCTTTATTGAACATAAAACATACAGGAAGTAACTCTGTAGCCTTGGTAAGGGGCCTTTCACGCACATGTCTTTCTCACTCCAATGCCCTGCCCACACACATCACTCATAAATACACGTGATCCAGGTGGCCGCGCCACACTGAACCTTCAACAATGTAAACTAACGACCTGCAAACTAGTTTAGGAACTAGTCTCAACAATCTAACTTCCATCCATACCGTGAGAATGCATCAACTACTAAACAATAATGATACACGAACAAAGGTGGGGGAACACGAGTCCAGGAGGCCAAGTAGGCCTAGTTACGGACCGACGTGAATCACCCCTCCCATAAACAAAAAAAAAAGGGACTCTTAAATCTATTTGTACTACCGGCTGTTGGTCTTAGACTTTTAATTGGGGAATATGCCGTGATATCAACACATTGCGGATGAGCATTCTTCCTTTCATGCTAAGTACCAGGTATCCTTAACCCACCATTTATCAAAACTAGCCGGGGTAGTCCATGTGCTCAAGGATATGCTTTTTCTTTTTGCATATTTCTATACCTCAATACCGCAAATACGAGAGGGGGGGGGGAGAAAAGAGCTAACAATACCCACGGTTTCATTAGAATGACACTCAATTATATCATTAGTCCCAGGGTCCCAAAGCTCCAAACTCAATGATACTCTACTCTTCGGTTGTAGGAGAAGTCTAGGGCTTCCCCTCCCTCTTCCAGTATACCTGGACTCTCTCCACGAACCGGCCATGTCCGCCCATTTCTCAGGCCTCTGAGCTTCTCCACTCTCTATAACTTACATTCCCCCCCAGTTCGTAATTTATCCCCTGTTCGTCCTTTTTTAAACACTACTAATGGTGAGTTTGTGAGCAAAGAGCCTTAGTCTGGTGCTGTCCCATATTCCCTTCACGTTAGATGGCAAGTGGTTGTCCAGAGAACCAGCACGGCAATGGGTACCTCAGTTTCTGGTACTTTGCGAACAGTCTTTTTGCGTTCCTTGGGGGGGGGGAGAGCTGTCGATGTCTGTTTCTCTTACACCGCTATGCATCGAACGTGAAGGCATATGACTCACTGTGTGGATGACTTGTTTGATGGTATGGAGGTTTCTACTCCAACTTTCCAGGCTTTTGTGGCAAATATTTGAATACAGCAACATCTGTTTTTGGGCAACAAGACCTGGAATTCTGGATGTACTTGTGGTGGAACAGAGGGAAACATACCGCATTGCTTTGAATAGTCCACCGAAATAGGCGCCCTCCTGGGACTTGTATTCCACCCACTTAGCTTTTACATTACCTGTTTACATGTATTTATGCATTCTCACGTTGGGGTGGAAGTTAGCATGCGGATACTAGTTGAACATGTTTTTAGATTTGCCCGTCGTAGTTACATTGTTAAGGTCGGTTGGGACATCGCCTGAGTCAGCGCGCCATAGTGCGCAAAACACCCGATGCGAGTCTGCCGTCGCTTCCCTGTTATTTTATGTAAAATAACGGACGTCTTTTCCACTTCCGACATTTCACTTGGTTAGTCGTTTTTTTTCCTTCTAATTTTAACTTTGCTTACACCTTTCATCCTGAACTGAGCCCATCATAAGGTCCAACCGAGTAAATGGTCCCAGCCCACAGTGCAATGTGTGCTTACAGAAATCCTCGTGGCGAAGATAAGTTCCCGCCATTAAGTATCCTCTCCTGTATATCAGTTTAGGGAGAAGTACAAACACTGCCCATAGTTTTCCACAATAGCACCTAACCCATCCTAAATGTATCATAGAAGCGCAGTAGTCATCTATCACCCGGTATAATATTCTTGCAAGATGAAGCTTGTAGCTAAAACATGGTTTGGCACTGACAAAATTTTTCGGCAACAGGGACCCTCCACTAGAGGTTTGGGATTAATCGGTTAGATCCCCAGGTCGCAGCCCTCGAGATAGTTAAACATTAAAACTTGGACACTGCAATAGCTAGGGGCATAGTAGAATAGTCAGACAATCCTAGGGACCCAGTCATATTGAACCGTTATTTGATAGAGATAGATGATTTAGATAATTCTAACTAGAATTTTTGTACTTTCCAGCAGAAAGAACAAAATGGCAATATGTTTAATTACCAGACACCCTGCTAGAACGCCTCTGAGGTATCTGCTGAATTGATTTTAAGCCAGAAATGTTTTTTTTTTCATGTAAAGTCACTTCCTAGCTTATTCTCTGTACAGTTCTGATGTTGCCTAAGCCTCCATTGTCCTTTAACGATGGAAAAAATGTCTAAATCCACATTTATCTTAGTCCTACTGTAGCTACTAACTGGTCAGAAAGTCATTTACTAATAAGAATTGATGTATAAAATTTCCATTACGTACTGACCACAATAAAAACCCTCTTGATGAGAAATTTCTTTATGTATAAATGTTGCCACTGCATGCAAAATTAACCTTGTCGGCTCCTTTCTAAATCTCCAGGCTTGACATTCATTGATTTGCCGTGACCTCCTAGTGACTCTTTATAGTTGGCTCCCTAACTTATAAAAGTTGGGGGGCCTCTAAGTACAAAGATTGCATGTTTTCCACATATAGGTACAATCTCATGTGTATCCATATTTGTAAACATTCAGATTTCTAGCCGGCTATTAAGGGTTCTCTGATGTATAAGTAACTCCGGAAAACACATTTTCAAACATTTCTATGGTTTTTTTTTATTAAACATGGCCCTGACATTGGATATTAATATTTGTAGAGGTGTTGCCACTGGTCTACTATCCCGTTGCTATATTTTGTAATTCATTGGTTGTTAAGGCTCTCTGGACATCGATTTGTAGCTACAAGGCAATTCAATGAAAAAGCTTTATGATAAAGTTATTTTCTCTCACTGCTTGGCTAGTTTAGCTACGAAGCTGTGCATATATATTGTACGTGCTTCCTGCGGCCTGGTAGCAGGGAATTCTTCAGCCTTTTTATTTGTCTTAGTTTGCCTTCAGAAGTGGATCAATTTCTTTTTAGTCAGGGCTGTGGCGAGGTTTTTTTTTTGGTTTTTCTGTGTAGTGGACTTGTTATTGTCTTCGAGATGACATCCGGGTATGGTTTTCTATATCTGTTTTTTTTTTTCTACTCACTTACTTCATTTATGTCAAAATTGAAAAATTTTTCGTCCGCATCTGGATTTTAAAAATCTATCAGCGCATGACCTATACCTGTTGTGAAAATATTTAAAAAATAAGTACATTTTTGATGCAAATGTGTACATGCACCAAAAGTCACAAATATAAAAGACAAAAAAGAAAAGGCCTCGATTAATGGCCCCAGGAGGTCCATGGGTTTAATGTTAGTTTTGAACTCCCGTCATTTCTAATTTTAGCCTGAGATGTTCATAGGTCAACGCTTGTACAGCTACATAGCTGTTTTTAATCCATGTTTATATATACTGTGTAGCTTACTGTGTAATGGTAGTATTGAATCCTCCAGACTTTATTTGGATCAGAGCGTACAATGGTAAAGGGAGTTTTGGAACCTAGTACAGTCATGTAATAATGAGCAACTCAGATGTTCTTAGGTAGAACTGTCTTGCTACATAGCTGTCCATATTTATATATTTGTTGTGCTTACCTTGTCTGTAGTTATTGGATCCTCCAGGCTTTTTTGCTGCTTTAGCTTGGATTTGAGAGCTCAATGGATAGAGGGAGTTTTGGAACCCATACAGGTCATTTCTAATTGTTCACTGAGTTTTTCATATTAACCGGCTTGTGCATTCATGATCCCCTTGTCTCCTTCCACTAACGAACCATACTCACAGCGACTTAAACCTTAAAGAGAGAGAGAGAGAGAGAGGAGAGTAAAATTAAACAGAGGTTACAAGAGACAAGGCTATGATTTTTACTAAACTCGTACCCCTGACATATTTAGCATTGAGCTATAGATCCCAGATATTTGATCATCAAGTCCACACAGCCAGCACACGTTCAATCACTGTTTCATAGCTGGCTCCATCATCATCGAAAGTGGGCACGGAGCTGTAAGCATGCTGCTCTATCTCTGAGCAGGCGCAAGCCAGATGATTGGGCAGGGCCCCATTCACTTGAATTTACAAGATGATGCCAGTAGGTGTTGACAAGATCAGACTATATTGGTTTTGCCTAGCATAAGATTGTAACTTATCAACACTGCTGTCCTTGCCAAGCTAAATCTTACCGTATGTGATTTCTTTTATACATCTGTTTGGATGCGTCCACCTCTATTCGTCTCTAATTTACCTGTCAAGTAGTTTCTTATATAGTGGGGCAGATTTCAAGATTCTAAAAGTCAGAATATTCTTAGTTACCCATCACAGCCCCCTTTAAATATTCATGAGCGCCGGTAAATGAAAGCTTGAGCTGTAATTGCCACGGGCAACTAAGAATATTCAGCTTGATAAATCTTTCCAGTACGTTTCATCCACCTGCCCCGAATAATGGTTTTACATGGTTAGCTAAATAGTCATATCATATTTTTCCAAGTTTACTTTATTCATTTTGATGCAACAAATGTCTACAAATCATAATTTAAAAAAAATCATAATTAAAACAAAAATAATGCAGATATTAAATCTATGGCTGAATATGGGATTTCTATTTGGACGTTCTCAGTTGTTTAATAAGGATAATCTCTTTCAATGACAAAAAAAAATGTTGGTAGAACGATCAAAGACCAATGCTGCATAGTCATTCAGAATCAGTCTTTGGTGGTGATCATCAGCTGATGTAAAATATAAGGACAACGTGTGGTTTAAACTTTGTAAATCCAAGTGAATGGCTGGTGTACAACAGAAAACAACTTGACCTTCAACAACACTGAAAATTGAGTCTTTATTCATAGTAGTTCAGCTATTAATGACTAGTGAGAGAATAACAAACTGGCTATTTCAAAACAACCTTTATTCAACTAGAAACAAAACATTTCATAATCACCAGAGGATGTAACCGTATATAGTGACCATTCCTATTCTGAAATATGGGGGGACATGTATCACACGCCGGAGTCCCCACTGGATGTATCCGGATTCTGGCTGAGCTAGGCTAAGATAATTACCGTATGTGATTTCTTTTACATCTGTTTGGATGGTGTCA
Source organism: Engystomops pustulosus (assembly GCA_019512145.1). NCBI lineage: Eukaryota > Metazoa > Chordata > Amphibia > Anura > Leptodactylidae > Engystomops > Engystomops pustulosus. The sequence continues at coordinate 115,218,793 of CM033642.1, read as the reverse complement.
CCTCTGTGCGTCTTCTAATTTACTGCAAGTAGATTTCTATACATAGTGGGGCAGATTTATCAAGATGTCTAAAAGTCAGAATATTCTTAGTTACCCATCACAGCTCCCCTTTAAAATATTCATGATCACCGGTAAAATGAAAGCTGAGCTGTAATTGCCACGGGCAACTAAGAATATTCAGCTTGATAAATCTGTCCCAGTGACTTTCATCCACCTGCCCCCGAATAATAGGTTTACATGGTTAGCTAAATAGTCATATCATATCTTTTTCCAAGTTTACTTATGTCAATTATTGATGCAACAAATGTCTACAAATCATAATTTAAAAAAAATCATAATTAAAACAAAAATAATGAAGATAATATGAAAATCTATGGCTGAATATGGGATTTCTATTTGGACAGTTCTCAGTGTTTAAAAAGGATAAATCTCTTTCAATGACAAAAAAAAAATGTTGGTAATGAACGTCAAAGACCAATGCTGCCATATCATTCAGGAATCAGTCTTTGGTGGTGATCATCAGCTGATGTAAAAAGATAGAGGTACACGTGGTTTAAAAGCTTTGTAAATCCAAGTGAATGCTGGTGTACAACAAGAAAACAACTTGACCTTCAACAATCAACTGGAAAATTGAGTCTTTATTCATAGTAGTCAGCTATAATGACTAGTGAGAGAATAATAACTGGCTATTTCAAAAACAACCTTTTATCTAAACTAGAAACAAAAACATTTCATAAATCAGCCAGAGAGGATGTAACCGTATATAGTGACCATTCCTATTCTGAAAATATGGGGGGGACATGTATCACACGCCGGAGTCCCCACTGGATGTATCCGGATTCTGGCTGAGCTGTGTATATATCTATGCCAGGTCTACTTTGGCATTATACAACTAATTAGCAACCAATGCTAATTGCTGGTGGTTCGTTAACAATTGTGATTATGTCAGGGCTTCTACGTCAGTTTTCGGGCATAGCTGCCCTGATAAATGTCCTCCATAATATCTATCTGACAATGCTAAAACCAGTGGAAAACGAGCTGTGTCAGGCAGAATTTTGGGTTGTTTTCATGGCTTCCATGTTAACTTTGTCGCCACCCTGCTGTGTAATCCACAAAATATACTGGCAAACTTTTATCATGTACCGATATTATTTGAGCGCTTCTTGCTCACCTCCTTTGGTTCCTCTCTGACACCCATTGGTTTGAAGCCTGAGTCCAATTAGGGTATGTCGCCATGCCACTCTCTAGCCTGCTGCCGCTGCCTCTGCATGCCGTCCCCTATAGTGTCAGGGTCAATTATTGGATGTTTTAGATGCTATCTAGCTTCATTCTGTCACTCTGTCATGGCCATGCTGTTGCCCATAATTTTGGCATAATGGTGCGATTAAGCAGCCTCAGAGGCATCCATGCATGCTGCCCCTGCTGTTTCCTGTCCATTTCCGTGGTGTTTCCATCCTTTTCTGAGGTTCCCAGGTGTTTGGCCAAGCTTCCCTGTGCAGAGCCTTGGTCCCCTTGAAAAATGCTCGAGTCTCCCATTGACTTCAATGGGGTTCGTTATTCGAGACGAGCACTCGAGCATCGGGAAAAGTTCGTCTCGAATAACGAGTACCTGAGCATTTTAGTGTTCGCTCATCTCTAAACTTGACCTTCAACAATCAACTGGAAAATTGAGTCTTTATTCATAGTAGTCAGCTATAATGACTAGTGAGAGAATAACAATAACTGGCTATTTCAAAAACAACCTTTTATTCAAACTAGCAACAAAAACATTTCATAAATCAGCCAGAGAGGATGTAACCGTATATAGTAACCATTCCTATTCTAAAAATATGGGGGGGACATGTATCATATGCCGGAGTCCCCACTGGATGTATCCGGATTCTGGCTGAGCTGTGTATATATCTATGCCAGGTCTACTTTGGCATTATACAACTAATTAGCAACCAATGCTAATTGCTGGTGGTTCGTTAACAATTGTGATTATGTCAGGGCTTCTACGTCAGTTTTCGGGCATTGCTGCCCTTATAAATGTCCTCCATAATATCTATCTGACAATGCTAAAACCAGTGGAGGTTGTGAAACAAATGTCTTCTTTTCTATGGGAAATATTTAGAATTACAGTATAAATACTATCCATTATTGCTACTATAGCATTTTACTCTTTATGACAAGGGACCTTGATGAATTTTAAGTACATGTACCTATATCATTTTGGTTACATGCTCATAGTGTGCAATAAAATGAAATGGAAAAATCTATACTTTGAATGAGGATTTCTTGTGGATTCATGTGGTGGTGTCAGTGAGGTATTGGTCGCAGTATTACATACATATAGGATATATATTTGGTCAGTCCGACTATGACTAAGCATCATAAAATCAGCAACATAAAAACCTTTCTCCTCTGGAACGTTTGTGGTAATGAAGGTGATTTTTATAAATGAATCACATTGAGGCTGTCATGGTTCATGCCCATTGCACAGTGATGTCTGTCAGAGAAATGTACTCACCAATAAATACAGTCATAACAAAATGTGAAAGGGAATTATGAAAAAGCTTTCATGATATTTCATTTCATCAAGTTCTTATGTAATATAAAAGGTTATAAATATACTAGAAGAATCCTTAAAATACTGACTTTCTTACTAGAAAATGAAGATCTTAAAAAGGCTGTTATGGTTGAGTTATAGCTCTGTAGACATAAAACTCACAGGCATTTAAAAGATTGAAAAAGAGCACAAGGGATGTAACTTTCATAGAAATTCTGTTCTTTTAATGAATAAAATCAAAAATAGAAGACTCCAGCTATGCATATTGTACCAAAGGCATACTGAAGATACAGTATGGGGACAAAATATCAAAATATCCCCATAACCCTATCCGCTGGATGTCAGGACTATACAGTATGATTAAGGGTGTTTACTGGGCTACCCTGTACAATAATATAGATGTACCTACCTGCAGCCCTTACTCCCCAAATACACTCCCACTTCCAGTCTACACTGGATTTGATGAGGTTTCCCTGACATCTGCCCATGTGACTGCTGGAGCCAATGACATACCTTGCCATTTATATTTGCAGTATCATAATGGAAGATGGGAGAATAGGGACCACACTGCTGATACAGGGTGACCAGGTTAGGGGACTATACTTTTTAACAGGCACATTCTAATTTGTACAATAACATGTAGGTGGAGATGCCTAAAATGTATTCTTTTATGAAGCGATTTGTGTTAATCAATATTTGACAGCAATTTTTGGGGGTGTGAATTTATTTTAGTGTACTGTTTTTAAGATGAACAATTCACTACAGGGAAGATTTATCAAAACTGGTGTTTCTATATGCTGGAATGAGATTCACCCTTTAATGCATCACATAACTAAAGCTCAATGTGCCATAAACTCAAATATGCATCAAGTTAAACATAATATTTGGGATTCTGAAGTTTTAGGAATTTTACTTCATTCAACGAAGCCTTATATCCCCATCTTTACAGAAAAAAGAAATCAACAGCAAAAAAGTGCCCATTTTTATCAGAAAACTGATAAAGAATCTAAAATAAATTGGTTTTCCTGATTTTCTGTACATACAAATATGTGATGTATTATAATACCATAACTTGCAGGATGAATACTTTTACTAAGGCCTGTTTCAATGTCAAAAGTGCCTGCCAAAATATCCTAGAAAGTCTATCCAAAATATAATTTCAGTACCAGCAACAAATCCTCCCAGAAGTCAGCGAGAGAAGATTTTTATGTGTTATACATTGTAGCTAGTGGCCAACACTGTACCAGTCATAATTCACCATCTTTACCTCAATTAAAAGTTACACAATGCAAATTGGTCCTTGGCCATATCTCTATAATGGGATTTTAGCATTGCAAAAAATGTTAATTTCATTACAAACAAACAAATATAATAGTCTTTGATACTTTAAAGAGGACCGTCCCCTGTAAAAATGTCACTAGGAGCTGCTTACTAAAGTAAGCAGCTCCTAGTGCTACAGAAGATGCAGCAGCGTTACACTGCTAGCGTTATCGGAAACCTTCAAAAACGCCAGCAGACACTGCCACGATGTACATTAGAAATGTACATGAGGTGCTGCCTCTTCCCTCACGCTAGTAAGCAGCTCCTAGTGCCATTTATACAGGTGACAGGTCCTCTTTAAACATATTATATTACATGTGTACAGCATGTGTCATAAAGTCAGTTACCAAAAGTAATATTTTTATTTCCTTTCAAAATAACAGATGTCTGTGAAAAGACATGAAGAATGCACAAAGTTACTGTAAAAGTGAAAAATCACTGTAGCCAGGAAGAGAAAACCATTCTGTATGTGTTCAGATATATCCCTAAATGCAATCAGTGAAAACTCACTTATGTGAAAAAAAACACAAATATGAGTCTGCCTTTTGGCCCCTTGCCCATGATTGTACTTCGTAGCATTAGACTTGCACTAATCTTTGAGACATAACTGTTAAATGGATTTTTTATGCTGTAGGTCTCTGTTGTGATGTATCAAAAGTAGAGCAAGTCCGAGGAAAAAAAGACCCATTGGGGCTCATTTACTAAGGGTCCGAACGCCGCACTTTCATCGGGTTTCCTGAATATTTCTATTTTGCGCTGAATTGCCCTGGGATTTTGGCGCACGTGATCGGATTGTGGCGCCGACTTTCACACGACAGAAATCGGGGGGCATGGCCATCGGACAACCCGACGGATTCTGAAAAACCACGGAATTTTAAAAACAATGTGTGCCGCAAGATCAAGCACTCACATGCACCAGGAAGAAGAAGGTGACCTCTGGCAGACCTCCGCGCAGCAGTGACAACTGCTGGATATTGGGCACACGACCTTAGTGAATCGCGGCAGACCAGAATCCTCGTCGGACAACGTGCTGCGGGATCGCGAATGGACAGAGTAAGTAAATGTTCCCCTAATTGAGTTAATGGGTGAATCAAGCATTCTAGTGTGGTCAGTTTTTCCTGCACAAGTTTCCAGGAAGTAGCTGAGGGTAGAGAGCATTTGACATAGGTGAAAGATGATTTGTGCTACAAAAAAACGCTTTGTTGCAAAAAACCCGGACTGAACTATGAATGAACTATGAAAAACTCTGAATACAATCTGACCAAACGCTGACGAAAATTTGATTAAACTCGCACAATTTTTACTAAGCAGAGTTGTGCAATTTTCAGCATGCTTTGTGGGCAAGAAGCCTAAATCATACAAATAAATGAAATACTATTCTTATAGCAACAATAATAAAGCTTTATTTATTTACTGAATAAGGACCATTGTCAGTCCGTGATACCATATGAGCTACCACTTGAGCTAAGCAATAAATAGATACACATACAAGTACACATACAATAATAAATACACAAAGTCCTGCTAAATGCTCAAAAACAGGACAAAGCTTTAGGAAATTATGATAAATGTTGGATATATCAATATATGGATGATAATATTATAATGATGATATTATTGGCATGACAGGATGGAGAACAGTGCAGACAGGGGGCACAAATTCCCTGGCAATCCGTATGTATGTCTCCAGCAGAAAGCTGGCAGAGAGTTTGGGGGAGATTTATCAGAAGTGTCTGAAAGCAAAACTGTTCCATTTGCTCAGGACAAGCAATCAGAGCTCAGCATTCATTTTCCCAGAGCAGTTAATAAAATAAAAGCTGCGCTCCTACTAGTTGCCATGGGCAACTTGAACAGTTCTGCTCTCTTCTGATAAAGCTCCCCTTATAGCTACAATCAGACCTGGTCTAAACAGTTCTGACATGGCATAATGGCCCCTTAGTAGAACCAGGCCGGTATACAAAATTCCAGTATTAATACATTCTCCCTATGGATTTTCCATATGCAAATGCCATGACACAAATCTGCTGCTAAAAACATTTTTTGGCCACATTTAGCAGGGCCCGTGGGCCAGTTTGCTAATGTACAAACCCTGAAATAGGAGCAATTCCCGGAATTGTGTGTATTTCCCCCTTACACCAACCCCACATCAAATGGGTGTGGAGGGGTGTGAATAGGCCGCATTTGGCAGCTCTGGGCACCATTCAGCTGCAAGCTATGGACCAATTCAATGCCAAGCTGGACGTGGTGTAGAAGTTCCCCACCAGCACAGTGCATCATTGACACCCACTGGCATTTATCAGGAGGCCAGAGCATCCTGATTGATCCACCAAGGGCACAACCATATGATGTCACAATTAGCACTTTTTTTTAGAAGTTTTAACTAGACAACATGGGTACAACATTCGGTACTACAGGTGCTATCAACTTTGGGAGTATGTCAATCAGTCTGAATGCTAAAACCTTTGCATAAATCTGACAATGAGACCCAACATTTTCCAGGTTTCTTCGGGGTTGTGATTGTGCCAAGTTTAAAAATGCTGAATACAATAATGTTTCCTTTATTAGGGGGTTAAATTTTATATTGGAAGTTTTAATTTGTCATATAGGGATTTGGTTTACTGAAATAGATTGTGCGTTATCATTTCTGATGTATGGTAATAATCCCTAAATTGTGATGTATTTTCATGAGGGTTTATTATGTTCTGTTGGTTTTTAGTAATAAGATAAGCTTTTCTTTGTTTAGCCTGCCTATGTTTTACATGCCGAGCCAAGAATTTTCCTGGCTTGTTTTGCGAACAAAGTCCTATAACTAATCTGGGAATCTTAGAAGATTAATATAGAGATGTTATATGATTTAAGGGAAAGGCAGTTCTTATTAATATTTTCTTGTTTGGCCTTTTTTTATTAAAGGACTTGATTTATTTAATTGTTTGCCTAATTCTATGGTGTACTAACACCTCCATGAATACTTATAGGTGAGTTCCCTTGTTCTACTTCCACTTCCAGTATCTGGTGCAGGGTATACACTCACCGGCCACTTTATTAGGTACACCATGCTAGTAACGGGTTGGACCCCCTTTTGCCTTCAGAACTGCCTCAATTCTCCGTGGCATAGATTCAACAAGATGCTCTATTGGATTGAGATCTGGTGACTGTGGAGGCCATTTGAGTACAGTGAACTCATTGTCATGTTCAAGAAACCAGTCTGAGATGATTCCAGCTTTATGACATGGCGCATTATCCTGCTGAAAGTAGCCATCAGATGTTGGGAACATTGTGGTCATAAAGGGATGGACATGGTCAGCAACAATACTCAGGTAGGCTGTGGCATTGCAACGATGCTCAATTGGTACCAAGGGGCCCAAAGAGTGCCAAGAAAATATTCCCCACACCATGACACCACCACCACCAGCCTGAACCGTTGATACAAGGCAGGATGGATCCATGCTTTCATGTTGTTGACGCCAAATTCTGACCCTACCATCCGAATGTCGCAGCAGAAATCGAGACTCATCAGACCAGGCAACGTTTTTCCAATCTTCTACTGTCCAATTTCAATGAGCTTGTGCAAATTGTAGCCTCAGTTTCCTGTTCTTAGCTGAAAGGAGTGGCACCCGGTGTGGTCTTCTGCTGCTGTAGCCCATCTGCCTCAAAGTTCGACGTACTGTGCGTTCAGAGATGCTCTTCTGCCTACCTTGGTTGTAACGGGTGGCGATTTGAGTCACTGTTGCCTTTCTATCAGCTCGAACCAGTCTGCCCATTCTCCTCTGACCTCTGGCATCAACAAGGCATTTCCGCCCACAGAACTGCCGCTCACTGGATGTTTTTTCTTTTTCGGACCATTCTCTGTAAACCCTAGAGATGGTTGTGTGTGAAAATCCCAGTAGATCAGCAGTTTCTGAAATACTCAGACCAGCCCTTCTGGCACCAACAACCATGCCACGTTCAAAGGCACTCAAATCACCTTTCTTCCCCATACTGATGCTCGGTTTGAACTGCAGGAGATTGTCTTGACCATGTCTACATGCCTTAATGCACTGAGTTGCCGCCATGTGATTGGCTAATTAGAAATTAATTAAGGAATTTTACTTCATTCAACGAAGCCTTATATCCCCACCTTTACAGAAAAAAGAAATCAACAGCAAAAAAGTGCACATGTTTAGCAGAAAACTGGTAAAGAATCTAAAATAAATTGGTTCTCCTGCTTTTCTGTACATACAAATATGTGATGTATTATAATACCATAACTTGCAGGATGAATACTTTTACTAAGGCCTGTTTTAATGTCAAAAGTGTCTGCCAAAATATCCTAGAAAGTCTATCCAATATATAATTTCAGTACCAGCAACAAATCCTCCCAGAAGTCAGCGAGAGAAGATTTTTATGTGTTATACATTGTAGCTAGTGGCCAACACTGTACCAGTCATAATTCACCATCTTTACCTCAATTAAAAGTTACACAATGCAAATTGGTCCTGGGCATATATCTCTATAAGGGGATTTTAGCATTGCAAAAAATGTTAATTTTAGTACAAACAAACAAATATAATAGTCTTTGATACTTTAAAGAGGACCTGTCCCCTACAAAAGATGCAGCAGCGTTACATTGCTAGCGTTATCGGAAACCTTCAAAAACGCCAGCAGACACTGCCACGATGTACATTAGAAATGTACATGAGGGGGGCGGTCCGAGGTGCAGCCTCTTCCCTCACTCTAGTAAGCAGCTCCTAGTGCCATTTATACAGGTGACAGGTCCTCTTTAAACATATTTTATTACATGTGTACAGCATGTTGCATAAAGTCAGTTACCAAAAGTAATATTTTTATTTCCTTTCAAAATGACAGATGTCTGTGAAAAGACATGAAGAATGCACAAAGTTACTGTAAATGATCAAACTGGACTGCACAGCAAGGACAAAAGAACATACTTTGATTTATACCTAATGAACCATCCACCCTTCGTGAGAAAATGAGAAACCACATTTCAGGGCATCCCCATCTACTTTCAGTTCAGTACTCTACTTTATCCTAGGCTCAAACAGCTGATTGGTCGAGGAGATGGTTGTCGCCCTCTCTTCACATCTGTTACTAAATTTATCACATTTGGAATTGTCTATGAGAAAGAAGTTAAAATCTATACCAGCTAGTCATTACTTTTCCACAGGTTGTTTTACAGAAGAAAAGCAGACTTGTTTACCAGACAAGCAGACAGCGCATCAAGGTTTACTATTATGTCCTGGTGCTGCAGGGGGTGTATGGAGAGGGCTCACAGGCTGAGCTCTCTCCATACACAGAGGATGTACGCTGTATGATACAGCTGACACCCACCTGTTACTGCTGCGTGCGGTGCTGGGGCCGATCACTGCTTCTAACATGTTTAGAGTCACGGTGAAAACCTGACCACGGCACCTAACACCACCATCTTGGGTGGCCAATCGACGCCCATCGTGATGTCAATGGAGGGTGGAGATCGGTTGCCATGACAGACTCATAGAGACTTGTAGGCATGCCATGTATAATGATCTCCAATAGTCCAATAGAGATCATAAGTAAAATTGCTATATACTGAAGTAAGAACTTGTCCCTTGCACAGCCAGCAAGTTACTAGTGTACAAGGAGAGGGAGGGGTGAATAATAAGCAGCCAGGGAGCATCCATAATAGAGAACGGCGGAGCCATGAGGCGTTCAGGTGACCTCAGGCTCATTTACATATTTTTATATAGTCCTTTTTTCAGCAATACGGGAGCCCTGGGGTTAGCTTTACCTTTGCCATCATTCCCTAGAGGTAAAAAGCATTTAATGAAGCATTTGGTTCGTCCAGTGGGTGCACCTGAAGCACTGCTGTTCATGCCTGTACCACTAGCCTTTCCTACCAATGTCCCATCATGTTTACTACAAAATAAATGTTGTAAATGTAATAAATGAGAATTAAATAAACGAGAGTTCCAGGCAGGAATAACAGTGGTCTGGGTACATCTAGTACCTAATTAGCCTACTGCTTAAGATAGCAATATCACAGAAATTACACACTGGACAAAAGATGTACAAAGATATGTTGGAAATCATAGTATAGATCTCTACAACATGCTACCAGCAAAAAAGAAATCTTGATAGACTTTCTATGACTTGCTTTTTTTGTCCCCTGGATCTGATGGTAAACAGAATTTAAAACATAGAAATGATTATTAGAATAGTATTAGAAAAGGTCACTGACATTGGCCTCAAGACACTTTTTGAGCCAGTTTTTTTATAGTAAAGCAAAAAAGTTCCCCATGAGTTTCTGAAAAACTACGATGAAAATATAGGTTTTAAGCTTAATTCATTTAATACTTTTTAAGCAGATTTATTCATACTACCCAAATCTTCTTTAATTTAAATCCATATACGAATACGAAAGGGAGTATTCCGTGCTTATGATATGCTGTTTTAATGATTTTATCACGGTTTGAGTAAAGAAAATAAGTTTCCGACATGAAATGGTGCCTGTCTGTCCTTTTTTCCACCACTTATGCTGACTAGGCATTCTGCATGGTAATATCAAGTTTGTGTGAGGCTACCAATGCCAACACATTTTAAAGCATTAGCTTTTGGCAGTCTCGTTCTATGTGAGATTGTTAGAGCAGCTGTTGCCTTTCTGCTATTCAATAATAGTTGACCAGGACAAGGTTATCCATTGCCTGAATATATGCTTCATTTAACAATATGTGTACCTGAAATCACAAAACCCAACAATACGAAGGGGTTTACATTATAAGATTTCCCAGATGTGCCCTCTCAAGTGAGTTTCATAGAACTCAGAGATGGCATCAAAATGCCATGAAAAAAAGATGCATATTTTTGGCTCACAATCCATATTCTTGAATTATAAACCCCAAATTAAATTATCTTGCCTAACTAGCAAAAGCTGTGTATACATTATTCATCTTGGCTGTTTTCTGAAAGCCTTTTTATATTAATGGTTAACCTGTTCTGGAGGTCAATGCCATAAGTTAAAAAATGCCAAATGACAGATTTATATCTGTAGCCTGGTTGGCAGATCGATTTTTTTTTATAAGATAACATATTTTGGAATCCATATGCCACACTTGCCCATGTCACTGAGAAGCGCAAGAAAAAATACCATCCTAAAGTAACACCATAAGCAACGCAACAAGATAGGATGTATGACCAAACTATTCAAAATTACATGATAGAAGGCACTTGCTGTATATATGTCCTTTTGCCATTAACTATTTACCCCTGAGGAAGTCTGTGCATACATGTGTGGGGTAATTATGTTTCATTGATTCCTTTCATTCTGGGACTATGCAATACATGTATCATTTATTAGGTGTACTTTTGTTAATGTGATTAATTTGTTTAGTTTCCCAAGCCTAACTCACACTGTCTACCTGTGCATGCTGCACTTATCCTGTGGGAGCTGTAGGTTATTTGTATTGTGCACATGAGTGCCTTTTAAATGTTTTTAACTTCTATTGTGTAATTTTAAATAAAGTTTGGTCATACATTTTATCTTGTTGTGTTGCTTATTAAAAAGTGCATACAGTCATCATTCAATAGTATCTTCAACTATCTAAAATAGTAAATTGGTCAGTGTTAGATTTGTTAATAATCCTTCAAAGGTATGTAAATGAGTCAATGCTTTAATTCCTTCTGAAATGGAGATTTTGTAAGTAATTTAATTCCATTGCTTCATGTCATTTGGAAGATTTATGAGGTTTGAATGTTTTTTACTTTGAAATGATCCAATAACATATTGAGGGAATCGATCAAGCGCTGGCACATCGTGTACCAGTGCTTGATGTTAACCCTGCCCTGTAGGTTATACCGGATACACTTAAAAGGTGTGTCAATTTAGTAGATCCAGTGCATGACCCCATGGCAGAATAATTATATGTAAGACCCCTTGAAGGAACTATAGCAGACTATAGCTGATGCTGGGGCACAGAATATCTCCACCCAGGGCTGGCACGCTGCGCTCCTACTCATGACCCACTCCACGCCCCTCTTTACTTGGCTTAGAGATGGTGTAAGTGTGGTGAAAGTTGCAATTTCTGGCTGTACACTAGTAATCAATACTATTTCAAGGCTTGTTGGCCAGTACAAGCCTTGATAATTCCCCCTTTGTCTTTACAGGTGTATGCAGTCATATCAGAAGGCAGCATAAGGTAGTAACAGGATCCCACCAAATGCTGCACCTTGGTTAACATGAGCCTTGGGCACCCACCCACCACAGGGCAGGGGAGCCAACAAAACTCTGGATGCGTGCATATCAGTGCATCAAAGAAGTAGAGATAGACATGCTGTCAGATTCCCTGTTAAAACTATTTAGGGGATTTAATTTATTGACAATATACAATATTATTGTCTTTACTATTCTGTATATACCCATACCATGGCATAAGCATTCCTAGCATTTATGATTATACAAAGCTAATGCTTTTTACGGTTTCTTTGTTATTTACACTTTGTATTCTTTTTATATAGACTTTAAAAAGGAAATACAATAAAAAGAAACATATTAAAATGAAAAAGCTAAATATTTTATAGGGATATAGTATAAAATTGTGAAAATGTGAATGAAGGCAATGTTAACCATAGCCAGAAGTCAACTAAGAAGCAATGTGCAGGTTTGAATACATTCTTTTATCCAGCAGATATTTGTACTCAGTACTTTCAATTGAAATGCGCACAGTGAGCTAAGCCTGATGCATTAGTTTGACCTTAAAGGAGACCTTGCTAATCTCAGTGATGAATTGACAGCTTAGTTAAACAAGTGGAAGCAAAGTATTTTAAGTTCAACCTCGTGATTTAACCCTGCGTATAGAGCAGTCATAGCTCAGCACTGGGAAAGTTCCAGGTATCCATGGATACCCATCATCATTAAGGACATGTTCTAATACTACCCAAATGGAAGCAATTCCAGTGCAGAAGCAGGCAGGTACAAGCGTTTGCCTGAAGATGAGACACTTAGCTGATACTGTGCCAATTACAGATCACTGCAGCTAATCTGCTGTGTGACCTCATATCTATTAAAAATGACATAGACAAGAAACCATGGCTGGTCTTTTGAATTGATCATCATCATGCATTGTAATGAAGTCTGTAGACTACATTGCATTAACAGGTTGCTGCCATCCAATAAAATAGAAGCTCTGGCTTTATCTGTTCTGATAACAAGACAGAAATCAATGAGGCAGATTTACCTATCCTCTTCAAGTTTTAGTCATACTCAAGTCTAAAAGTCGTAATTCTGCTCAATGAAAGTGAATGGTCCATAAAAATTGTGGGAGCACAATTGTGAAATGTATTCATTAGAAAGAACATGTTGTTTTGTGCTTTACTTGAATCAAAAATGTATCAACCACCCACAACAAATGTTCCTAGCAAGAACACACCTTAAAGAGTACCTGACCTTTAAATTAACCCACCCAAAACAAAGATTTCATTAAAAACTATGACCCATATCCCTAAATGGTTCCTTTCCATGGTCCATCGCACTAAGTGACCCCTGAGTAGTAGGTTTTACATGCACTGCCACACCGCCTTTTTTTTCATTGACAGGTCTCAATGCTAGGACATTGGGAGGACATGCTACATTGGGCACTTCATGTCATGTGACTAGGGGGATTTTATATAAGGTCCTGTTACATTTGAAACATCTACCCAATGTATGTATCTGATCACATAAAATCACAGCATGCCTCCATTGAGGCATGAGGAGGAATAGATGTCCATGAAGGCACACTGTGATTTCATGTGATCAAATACATACATGGGGTAAACATTACAAATGTAACTAGGTAAAGGACCTTTGAAGCCATCACCCTGGTCAGATGTCATTAAGTGCTGACTGCTAAGAAGAGGTATGGGTCATGGGGAGGAGTAAATGGGAGGGGCCACTTGAGTAAGACATACCCCATTGGATGCCAGGTAACATAAGATTAAGTTGATTTATGCAGATGTAAGGGAATCCAATTTCAGCTAAAAGAAGGGTGTCAGTTAGTTAATAGGGCTCTATGGGAACATGTCACTAGCAGTATTTGTAAAAATGATGAGACAGGTTCCCTTTAAGTTGGACATATTAAATGTTTGTAAGCTGAGTCCGAGGATTATAGCATGCATAACAACCATGTAATAGACGCCTTTTGCCGTCTGAAGTCTGAGGAGATGAGGATCACTCAGTTGGTTTTTAACTGCAACATCCTTTTTTATTATGGAAGTAAGCCACAGAGCTATCTGGTGGTATTTTCCGACCCTCTGACCCAACTCAGGGCAAAAAAATCTGAGTTTCTACGAGGATTGGGTGAGATTGCTGTTGGCCGACCAAGCATTTGGCCAACAACTATCTTATTTGTCTGGCTAGCTTTCAAGGGATTTTCCAGATTTCATGAATCTTTTTTTTTATCCAGCTGATCTATTCTGTTTTCTTCTTTCTAAACTTTTTTAGGGCATTGTGTAAAAAGGTAATTCTGGGTGGAGCTGGGCACTGTAGCAAGGCAAAAAATAGGTGTAACAGCAGGGTACAAAAGTTAATCTTAAAAAAAAAAGATCTACAGGAAAGCTTATAAAGTTCTCACAGTGTTGGCTTTATTTTTTTAGGTCTGCATTCTGCATTAAAAGTGGATGGGTTTTAGTGCAATCAAGTAAGGCAGTGATTTTATCGTGGCACCTAATTGAATTAGTCTATCACAAGAATGTTTTTGTATAGCAAACAATAATTCTTATGCTGTGCTCTGTTATGAAATCATTGACCATAGGATATACCACTATTGCTGAATTAAGAGTACTGCAACTTTCTTATATTACACTTTCAAAGTGAAATAACTTACAAATCATTATTAATGATGAACAGACCAGGTAACATTTGAGTTCAGCCAAACCCAAATGTTAAAAATCTGAACCGCCACTATAAATACCCGCTGCGTTGATCCACCCCAAAATGGGGGTGCCCTGCAAGTTCCACATGCACGGACACAGCAGTTTAAGTGTGACTTTGGCAGTGGCATTTCAAGGCTTAACGCACCTCTTCTGGTAGCGATCACAGGCCTTAACGGCAGGGGAATTAAGCTGATCAATGTCTCGAACTTCTAAAGAAGTATGGGGTCAGGCCAGGGATCCAAACCGATTCACTTGGGCCATCATTCCCAAACATTAAATATTTCCACAGCAGGAAGAGTTAACAAGCCCAGATGACCCTGATCACATGCATTTACAGGCAGAAGTGGAACTTTTACAAAAAATTTCTTAACACCCCTGGACATTTTCGATTCACTTACAGTAAGCAATATGCTTATACACAGTCCAATTAATAATATTTATTATATTCTATTATCTTTTGAGGGCTATGTATAGAAATTGGTTGGTTTTTGACATAGTTTATGAGAAATGATCAATGACAGTCATAGTAACTCTTATCTAGCTAACGGACCAGAAGAAATCTATGTAGGTCAGCAACCCAGAGATTAGAAAGACTTGACAGTGTGATTAGGACTGCAGAAAAGAAAATGTTGAGGCTCTGAAATTATAGTGTGTCCTTGGCCCGGCAGTGATGTGCTAACAGTCGTGAGAGCATAATTGGAAGGAAAGCTTCAGCATTTACTGTGCGGCCAGTGTAGCAAAAAGCACCCAAAAGAATGGAGATTTGAAATACACTGAAATATTTCTATGCTTAGAAACAGTCATCTAGTCATCTCTGTTAACACGGCTTAACCTGGAGAGCTGTCCATCACATATAGCAGTGGTGGCGAACCTATGGCACGGGTGCCAGAGGTGGCACTCAGAGCCCTTTCTATGGGCACCCAGGCCATCACCAGAGAGGACTCCAGGTATCTTCATACAGACACAAACAGCCTAGGACTTGCTGTGCACAGAGCTATTTTAAAGTGACAGGACTACAGATCTGCATTAGCATTGTAGCTCCTGCTCCGGCCCTGACAATTCTTCCTGTTTATGGATCCTGGAAGGAAGCTACAATGATCATCCAAATTTCTTCTAGCTTCTGCTTAATTGGTGTCCTCAGGGTGCTGATATGAATGAAAGCTGTGACAGAGCAGGGAGCATAAATCACAAATTAAATTTCTGCGTTGGCACTTTGTGATAAATAAGTGGGTCTTGGTTATTGTTTGGGCACTCGGTCTCTAAAAGGTTCGCCATCACTGACATATAGGCTTCTCCCCATGACTAAGTGACAGTCCATACAGAGATAGCTCTGCTCCAATGACTAGATGACAATTCCATGCAGAGATGGCTGCAAATCACTCATATGCCACCCCCCCTCCCCGCCCAATGACTAAATGACTGTCCATACAGAGATAGCTAGCACTCATTGATAAGATTTTTTGGGCTAGCGAGTGGATACTTGCTGTTTTTTTTTTGGGGGGGGGGGAATACAGGATTCTTATTTAATTTTTTTGTCTGACTTTTCAATTTAAGCAAAATGTTAGGCTTAAAAGCTGAAAGAAAAAATATTTTTTTTTTACATTTTAGTAGGGGAATCGAGTTTATGTAGAAACTACAATCCATATAACTCAGAAACAATGACATGGGCATTATAGTTTTTTGTTATCTTTGTGATGCTAGTTTAATGACCCTGTCACTCACACAGGGACAGAGCTCACCACGAGAATTGCTTGCTTAGGTGAACTGAAATATCCCTTTAATTTGTGAAGCATCTAAGCAGCAATGCATCAACAAAAGTTGTGTTGGTATTTTTTATTTGGAAGGTAGGTCCTAGTTCTTGTTATAGGCCCTGTGAAACACCACTGTTTTATGGATGTTGAATCCTCACATGAATGAATCCTAGGGAATTTCCTGCAACATCTAGTTTGTTATATGGGACCAATTTTTGTATCCGATTAAAAAGACAAAATATCAGAAACTGTAGCTTCCAACAAGATACTCAACAGTCATGGACACTAAAATGAATATTTGCTTCACGTTTAGCCATCATTACCTTGATGATGTCCTCATTCCTTGATTTACATTCTGTAAAAGAGGTAATGTCAGTGATAAGTCCTGATACTTCAATAGCTAGAACTTTTACTGGGATAGCCACTGTCCGGCCAGTAAGTATAGCTGTGTTAATTATCTCCGTGTCCTGAAAACATAAAATAGACAGCTGTAAAAATGTGGAAATCCATGCACAAATGTATAAAATAACAAGAAAATATATTGAAAATGAATAAACTGAAATATGTCTAGGAAGTGATTAACATTGCTAGGTCAGGCATTTTATGACATGATAGCACATATAGCTGGAACAATTTTAAAGTAAGATGCTATAGGGTAAAACGAGATACTATACACGTTTCAAATGCCTTCCATATGCTTTTAACTGTGTAGAGCAGTGGAGGCAAACTTTTGGCAGTAGAACAGTGGTGGCGGACTTATGGCAGTAGAACAGTGGTGGCGGACCTATGGCAGTAGAACAGTGGTGGCGAACCTATGGCAGTAGAACACTGTTGGCGAACTCATGGTAGATATTAAAAACATGCTGAGTTCCCAGACAAGACTCAACAGAGTTGCATTTTCATTGTAGCGGCTGTTCCAGGTCATGTGATTCTCCTCCTTTCTACTGCATTGGTGTCCTCAGAGAGCGAAGACCATGTTGTGATAAATAAATGGGTTTTTATTGTAATTTGGGCACTCAGTCTTTGAAAGGTTCAACATCAATGGTCTAGAAGGCATGTTTTAACAGACAAACACTCTTTAGAAAATAAAGTGTGAAAAATATATCTTACCATTGCCAGGGGAACTATAGCTCGTATATCCTTCTGGATCACTGTTAGCTCTGTCACTGCCTTCTCCATTTCAGATGGAGGCTTTTGACCTTGATAATCTAAATGCCACATAATTCGCCTTTTTACAGACTGACTTGTGAAATTCTCCATCTCAAAGTCCAGCTGCATTATAGGGTTAATTATTTCCTCGGTTCTAAAGTTAAACAAATATAAAATTAAATACATTTTTTTAGGCCTTTCAGTAATAAGTTTCTACAGAAATCTACAGGAATCCTGAGAGACCTACCTTTATTACACACCCAAAAGAAGGATAATCAAAGCTTTTAACCCCAGTTTTCTAGCATACAAGCATGAAATAGTCACAATTCCTGGGCCAGACAGCTGGATATATTTAAAGAGACACTAGTTATTTCAAGTGCAGCAAGAGTGAGATCATTTATATCAAGCGGTGGCGCACCATGCACAAGCGAGGGTTGAACCCCCTCAAAGTGCTCTGCCGCATAAACCCTTACAAGAAAAAGTGTCAAACACTAAAAACTTCACACCACCTAGCTCAGTATACCTCCCCATTACGTCTTTTGATGTTCCATAATAGCAGAGTGGGCCTGAAACATCTGCTTTAAACAAAAATGAGAAACAGATAAAAGATTATCCACTTTCACATTGTACTCATATGATGAAGGGGCAAAAAATGGCATGGTCGTACAGGGCTTAAACAGGTTCGCAATGAAGTGAAGAAGTTCAGTTAATGATAATGGAGTAAATTACTGATTCACATGTGCCCGAACTTGGTTGTAATATGTACAAAATTACAGTCATACTATAGATGCCTTGCACCATGTTTAGGAGTTGTCTCATTTGAGGTATTTATGACATATATGGTCACCTTTATCAAAAACAGTGCAAACTGCACTGTGTGCGGTTTGCCTGTGGAGTGTGCAGAGTGCAGTATATTAATTAATTAGGTGCTGTACTATTTGGGATGTATGCACCAACTTTTTTTTGTGCACCTTTAACATAGAACGTGCAACATAGAGCATCTGACTATGACCCGGAATGCCACTTTAAATGCAGAATTTTGTGGCATATTGGGCATAGTGCATAGTGCAGCATGTGCATTTATAAATACATGAGCAAGCACTTTAACGAATGTGGGCCATAGTATAAATTGGATATATCATGCGCAACGCATGTCACATTGGTCCCTGTCCCCATAGGGCTCATAATCTAAACAACCTAACAGTATGTTTTTGGAGTGTGGGAAGAAACCCACGCAAACACGGAGAGAACATACAAACTCTTTGCAGATGTTGACCTGGGTGGGATTCGAACCCAGGACCCTAGTGCTATATGAGCCATTGAACAAACTACAATCTCTCCATACAAGTCCAATGGCCACTATAAATGGCTTGTTACAGAGGGTAGTGGATTGATATGTATCAAAGTATTGCAGAATTGTGCCATAGACCATGATAGAACTGTGACCAGGGTAAGTTTTTAGTTAGTTAGGCAAGGAGACTATCATGTCATACTTTCACATAGTCAGTGTAATGGGAAGGTCCCACCAAACAATTATATCTCAGATTCCTGGGCCCCTTGCCTATACTGGTGCACAAGAAGGAGCCAATGTACAAATCTAAATCAAAGCCCAATATTTACTTCCAATGGCTCATACACTTGAACATTGAATGGATTCATATTGTTGAGATCCAATTTTATGAAGGGTTTTTCACACAATCATGTAGTACATATGCATAAGGCTTTGGGTTTTGTTTTACAATAATAATTCCCTGACCTTTATTCTTTCAAAAGGAATTTCCTGAAACTGAGAACTCAGGGTCAGGGAAACGTTTCTACAATTTATTCCACCTAACAGGTGAGAGTTTCAGGCAGAATGCCTGCTGAGGAGGAATTACATGAAACTGTGTCTATTGTACAATATTACAGCATGACAGTTATAGAGGTATCAGCCAGTCGTGATCCCAACACAGCCTCTTCGATCAACACACAATATCCATATGGCTATCACAACAGTTCCATATTAATATTAAAGGTAACTTACAG
This sequence comes from Engystomops pustulosus, assembly GCA_019512145.1. Taxonomy (NCBI): domain Eukaryota; kingdom Metazoa; phylum Chordata; class Amphibia; order Anura; family Leptodactylidae; genus Engystomops; species Engystomops pustulosus. The sequence continues at coordinate 115,199,119 of CM033642.1, read as the reverse complement.
CTAAGATTTCCATGGAGTGCAAAAATCTCATTGCTCCACATAAAACCCAGAAAGAGGAAATGTTTGGTAGTGAGTTTCGAAAAGATAACATTGTACAATATCTTTAGGAATAATCTACTGCTTAGAGATTGTTAGATCAATTTCAAGCAACAGCTTCTGGATAGCGTTTTACTGTATAATAAATATTAATCATAATTATAAGGATTGTACAACCATGAAAGTAGCTAGGGAAGGGCTAGTGGACAACTGTAAGATTTTAGTCTGTCTTTAAATACAATGCTGTGGTGGCAAACAATCAATTCCACACAATGCTCTCAATAATATAATAATAACTATGCAGTTTTGTTGTGGTCACATTATAGGATGTTTTTCTAGATATATATGACTTAGCATGTAGGTGGAAATATGATCTATAAAGGAGTAGAATTTATTCTAATCAACTGTAACAGGCTAAACTCTGGGCCTGATGGCCTTGCCCCACTGTGAATTGTCCTACATCTAAACTGTAATGGTATTCTGTGCTCCTATCCACTCACTTTAAGTTGAAGCAGTTGGAATAATTCAATATTTTACTTAATTAAATTCAATATATTTTTCCCACATTCTTTTAAAGCCTAATTTTATCATTGAAGGAAAAAAAACACAGGGTAGCCTAAAAAGAGAGGGTGACGGGAGAAATCAAAAACTGTGTATTAGTGCATAGGGAAAATTGCTCACTACATACTCTGCAGGGGAATTCTTTGGCATTTAGCCTTTATTAATTTTCATTATTTGCTGGTACTTATGTACAGCCCCAGTGTTCTCCACTGCTTTACAGAGGTGTTGAGCATTCCTATAAGTCCTACTTCTCCTCAATGGATCTCACTATCCAATTTCCACAAATTGGGCATAAAGAAGTAATAAAGAATTAAGAATCGGTTTGTTTCACTAGGGTTTGAGGAAACATAAAGCTAAGCTAACTTAGAGAGAAACTAGAAAAACACAAAATGCATTGAAAAACACTGAGAACACGCAAACTCCTTGAAGACGTTGACCTTGGTTGGTATTGATAACGCAACTCAAATGCTTGCCGTAAGGCAACTGTTCTATTGAGTAAGTTGCTAAATTTTAACTCACTTGCCTAAGAAAAAGAACATAAAAGTATATGTTACAGAAATATAAGGTGTAATGTCTGCAAGGAAGAAAGTTGACCTTTCATTATGGCAGCAATTAATTCTAGACGGTTCTCTATCCCCTTAAGCAGATATGTTATTCATAGCTGTAAACCTGGCGCAGAGATTTCTTCTGGTTCTTTTTGGAATGACATTGCAGATTTTCATAGATACAGTATGGCATGTGTATATATTACATATTGCCATCTTCTGGAAACAAGCACAGTCTGCTAAAAACCCAGGCTCTTGTGTACCATTTCCAATGCAGATTGAAATCGGCCTTCAAAAGGTTAGAGACAGACGATGAATTTAAAGTGATCACAATCACCTTTTAGGAAAACAACTTGATGAAATATTAATGGAAAGAAGAGAGCTGCAAGAGACCACTTCCCTGCAGGGGGTTTACACTTCAATGCAATTATGATTTTCCTCTTAGACATGTACTTAAAATATGCTTTTAAATTTCTTAAAAAGATAGAACTCTTTTTCATAAGAACAGAAAGAACGGTCTACTTCTATGGTAGGCACAAAAACAGATGCAGGAATAGGACCTTCAGATTCTCATTACAATGTCAGCACACAGCATTAAAAAAAGAATATATATTTTATTCTAGTTCTTTTGGCTATACCGATAGTGACCCTCAAATGTATAGCATCTGACAAGGCTGAGCAGAGAGGAAGCTAAAAGACGGTGTTTGCCTGAGACGACCTTCAGTTTTAAATGTTAAGGTTGTACAGATTATTATAATTAAAGGCAAACGCTGTGAAAATTGTTTCCCTTTAAGTGCTCATTAGTTATAGATGGTATTGATCGTGCAGATATAATCTAAAACTTGCGAGAAATGTTTGCTTCCACCAACTAACTTATTGCAAAAGGAGGTGCCCATCCACCAAATGCTGCTTGTAGATGTGGGGGTGGTGCATGTACACTAGATTTGCTTATCTCCTCAACCAATACTAACCCATCCCATGATAAATAAGGAGATCTCTGCAGTTAATACTAAGAATGTGCCAATGAACTTTCCCTTTCATGAGCTTTCCTCTGTAGACACAAGGGGAAGCTGTAGGTCAGCAGTCATAATGGGTACATTATAACCACTACAACCAAGTGGACAGCAACGGCACTCCCCCAACCTACTGCTTATGTGTGGCTACCTGTCATTTTAAGTGGTTGTGATGTGTGTAAGGGGTTCTTGAAATATAAAGTGGTTCAGAAATATCTGTGAATACTAATGATTCTCTATCCTTTGGCATTTTATGGACAGGACAAATAAAAGACATTTCTGAACCAGGAGTGGGTCTTACATTACACATCAAGAAAGCAGCGGAGAACTTTTAGTAGATGTATTTTGGTGAGTTACCTAATATCCTGGAAATATAGTGGCAAACTTTAATATTCTGCTATTTAGCTGTTTTAACGGACTGTGTGTTCATACCAAAAACTATAACATCATTGGCAGGAATATTACTATTGTGCTCTATTATAAGAGCATAAAAATCAATGAACAGAATCTCATTATAGAAGAAAAAAGAAGCACCCCACAGTGCCTATAAGATCCCATTAATACAGCAAGTTCCATGGGGCCTCCATTAGTGTTCATTTGGATGAACAAAACATTTTTTTCATCTGCCATATTTAAGGAAATCCATTTATTTACCTACCAGAACTAAATGCTATGTTGTGTAAGACAATAAGACTAAGACACACAAATATGTGTAATATCCACACATGCCACCCATAATTAGCTTTTAATTGTCCAGTTTGTCCAGGTAGTTGAAGGGGGGAGGTTGAGAGAAGGAGCTGGGCAGTGTAGCAGGGGGTTTTGTTAATGCGCACTCTGTTAACGCCCCCTCCAAAACACTTCATTCTTGCATTTTTCTAAAGAGAACTAGAGTGCAGTGATATAGTAATTAGTATGTGTTTAATGTGTGGCCATCGAGTATACACCATGGGTGTGCATAAAAAGCACATATACTGTATGTGTGTATATACGGTATATATGAGTGTACGTAAATGTGTGTGCATGAGGACATAAATGTTTATACAAATGTAAGTGTATATTGGAGTCCCTAAATGTATGAGTATACAAATATGTGCATATAAAGAGGGCCCTGTATTTTATGTAGTTTAAGGGTGCAGTCACACATTGGTGTTAAAACTGCATCACAATCAGTTCTGTGATGGTTTTAGGGACAGTGTCTTATTTTAACAGGTTTCACTGAAAAAAAATCTAATTCACCCCATTCATAGATTTCAACTGTTAAATAAAAACAAAACAGCTCTTAAAACTGATGCAGTTTTAAATTGCACCTTGAGATGCATAGACAATGGAGTTTTTTTCTTAGGTATGAAAAGTGTGTCTAGTTTTTGAGAGTTTTTTTAAGGTTTTGGGCTAGCCCGATTTATCTTAACCCCTTAACGACTAGTGGCATTTTCGACTTTGGGGGCGCTATCTTTTATTACAGGGTTAAACGCCAGGAATAACCATTATTATATTTTGATAGACATTTTGGGACACAGGGATTGTTTAGAATTTTTACTATTTATAATATAACATATTATATATACAATAAACATATAAATATAATTAAATATAATAATATAATATGATAACTGTTTATAACAGTAATATTTACTATTAATATATAAGGAAAAGGGGGTGATTTGAATTTTTAGGGCTTTTTAATTAAATTTTTTTTACTATCTTTCAGATAACCTAGGGTTACTAGGTTGTTTAATTAATCCTACCACATACTACCATACTACAGTATGGCAGTATATGGGTATTTTAGACCTCATGTATTACAATGTGTAAATCGCACATTGTAATACATTGTGTAAAAAAGAGCATAAGGAGCATTTGTATGACCCGAGGCTGCCATAGGAACAATTTGCTGGTCTTTGATGATGTCACTGGGAATGTCGATCTCAGTCAACATGGTGGCACCCACACATTGCTGGCTTTTTAATGCTGCATGAAGCTTAATATGCAGCAAACAATTAACGGCTATGAAAAGGGCTCAGCCCATGAGCCCTCTCTAATTGCCAGCTGCCAATGCATGACATACTACTACGGTTAATGGTTGATAAATGAGGCATGTGCCTCTTGGTTTGGAGACTTTTGTTGAAGCAACCTCTTGCCTATGCCTGCTCTGGACTGGAGTTAGTGCAGACTTGTGCTCAGAAAAGAAAACAAAAAAAGTTTGATAAATGACCTACAAAAGAAAATTCTCAAATGTCAATCCCCTAGTGATGTTAATACAATAAAGATCATTTTAACCCCTTACTTTACAATTTTACTCAGATTTATTGCTGTTTTAGCTCCTATCACTCTCTAGGGTACTCAATGCAAAATTCTAGGGTGTGGGCGGGGCCTCTCTAAGCAGACACATTATGATCCATCTAGTTTTGTGGGGTGACAATGTGGTTAGATTATCAGGGTACATGTGTATATACACTTTCATCTGGCTTCCGACATTGTACTAACACGCTGACACATAGAAGGAGAGATGAGACGGATGAGATATGCATCAGATGCCTACACAGAGGCATGACAGACAGAGGCTGACAGACTTTTACACTGTTACACTTTTAGCTCTGCTACATCTCACAGATATGTGCCTGTCTCCCCCTTTCCCTCAGATCACTTCTCTCATTGTAGTTTGCAGCTTCTCTCTGCTGACGATGTGTTTGCTGGAAGAAAGTGAGTGAGTGCCTGTGTATCAGTGTGAGCTCTGTTCAGGTACTCCAGGGGGCATGGCGACAGGCTCAGAGCAGAAAGACACAGAAATCTCAGCTCCAAGCTGTCACACATGAATCCAAGATGGCAGCCAAACCCAAAAGTCAGAAGTTACAAGGTCGTGTCTTGGGACTGATAGAGACAGGTTGGACTTACATCTGTGAAAAGCTGTTTTTTTGTTAATAACAGTGAATTAGAGAAAGTGTTAGTTTGTTATCCTGAGTACATATAGGAAACTTCTTATAGTTCTATTTCTATGTAGTAATCTTGGTTCTTGTACATTATCTATGTAGTATCCTTGATTTCAGTTTTCTTTCTATGAAGTAACATTGGTTCCAGTTCTATTTCTGTGCAGCATTCTTGGTTCTGGTAACATAGCTATGTAGCAAGATTGGTTCCATGCTATATATATTTGGTGCTCTATCCGTGTAGTAGGATTGATTTTGGTATTGTCCCCATGTAACCATTTTAGTTCCTGTATGTTATAGATTCTGTTTCTGTGTGTTTTGCAGTAAAATGACTTTTACAGGATCTGCAGAGATTTCCAGAAATAAATGCACGACACTTATTCTAATACTATACCTGTGAGGAAGCCCCTGAACCTTCGTCACATCTACTGTCGCAGTGGAATGTTTGCCACCTGTTAGAAGCTCTGAGTTAACAGCCCACTGAAGATCCCGAGATCTGGTACTCAGCAAGTTTATTCCTTTCTTAGCTTTGACTCTGTAGAGGAAATGAAATGAAACAGAACATTTATAAGGCAAGGTGTTGTTACTCATGACAGTCTATTGATTCCTTGACACTTCCATTCTTTGGTCTGTTTGCTCCTGATATCATTTTTATATTCATAGAATCTAAGAAAATAGGTTCTACTCCATTGATGTTCTGTGCAGGGGACCTTAGAGACATAGAGATGGTTTTGGAAAGTAAACTACTGAAGGATACTATTCTACTTGGAGAAAAGAAGCAGCGCAGTCGGCCACCTTACTACTCCTCTCCCCCTAAGGCAGGAACAGCTGTACCTAAAAAGTGGTATAAAAAAGCTCTTTGTGCCTTAGGGAAGTTGTGGCACTGAAAGTATAAAATGCCTCACTAGAGATGGATATGTTTGATGTGTTGGTGTACATCATAGGCTTTTTCTCCCTGGTGTTAATTTGACTTTACGTTGTAGACATCAATGCAGACAAAACAAGGAGGAGTAGAGATAAAAGACAGAAGAAACGGGTGAATTGGTTTTGTGCCTTGCAGCATCTCATCATTAATGGTCTCGGAAACGGTACCCTATTATATGTTCACTTCGGAAGAACAAAGTTTTAGAAGTGTCTGCTAGAGAAATAAAAATGATGAGTCAAAGACAAGTGACATAACACAAAGACACAGGTAGTGGGTAAAGCTGTGAAGAATAAAGATTAGGTTATTCTGAATAATAAAATAGGACAGAAAGCTTTTATTGTAAGTACATCTGAGTACATGAAGATGCACTGTATGTGTGCAACAACTGATACATACATAAAGCTTCCTAGCCCATTAAACCAGCACAGCTCAAATATTAGATGTCCTGGCATGCTAACATGAGACGCTGCCGCTTCCTTACAGAGAAATTAATACAACACATACTCATCCTGCATGGTTGACTAATCATTCATCTCTTTCCAAATGAAGGGGCTAATTGAAAGGTACAAAGTAAAGCCCTCTCCTCCAATCAGAGATACTGACAGGGTGGGAGGTAGCTCTGCAGAATGGGGAGTCTGATTATTGAGAAGCCGGAATAACAGATTAGAGAGCAGCCCCTCCCGCTGCTGTGCGCCCTGATTACACAATTAGGATCTAAAGATAGTGACAGCCGGGGGAGCAGCTGACAGTAGCTACCTGTGCCGCTAATCACTGCAGCCTCCATAGCACGTGCAGCCAGGGAGCACAATGCCCTGCAGAGGGCTCTCTTATCATTCACTACTGCAGACTGGAAAAAAAGGCTCACTATAAATTGTCTAGTGGTGCATAGGTGTAGTCTATGTCTATGAACTCCTGCTTCATAGAAGATGCCATTTGTTTATGCTCTACCACAGTAGAGCAATGGATCTCACATGCTACTAGAACTGTTAAGCTGCAAACACACATAATGGAGGTTTTACATGAATATTAAAAAAAAAATAAAAAATAATAAGGAACTTCATGGCAGTCTAGTCATTGTTATCTAAAGGGATGGTGTTCAGAAAATTAAGACCCTTGTGGTTCTAGAATGGATATGTTTATACAGTTGTTTCCACATCTCCTGATGTACAGATATCTCTGTTGTGGATATACATTTTCTGTACAATCATATACATAGTCGATGAGTATTTACAGTCTGCTCCTTATTCAGAGAATCAGCTATATAATGGATGGGTATAGAAGCACCCCAATAGTGGAGACATATATATAATGAATATTCTGATACAAAATGAATGTGTATACTGTATACAGTCAGCTCTGAGGGGATATAAAAATAAAGTCAACTCAATGGTAGTGTATTCAAATAGAGACTGCGGCTCATGGGAGGTATCACATGCAGGAAAGTGCAGGAGAGAGGAGATTATTAATTTTTTTTCTTAATGCATGCTTCTAAATTAATGCCTTGTGAGTGTTTTGATACCATCTCTGTCAGTTGTACTTTCCACCACTACCCACTGGCAGAATAGAGCTAGTGAACAACACACACTTTAGCTCCCGAGACAACACCAGAAGAAATACAAAGACACCAGTAAACTTGATCCTTTCTTATACATAATATGATTCTAAAACTGGCTAAAACCCTGATTCCAAAGCCACTTAAGACAATAGCCCATATTTACTTCTGTTTATTACATTTAAAACCTGAATAGAGATGGGGGGTTATTTATAGTGTGCCGTTGTATGATAGACACGCATTGTTTATCAGGACCTGGCATAGAAATGAACGTGGACGGCGACTTTTCATATATGAAAATATGCACAGGGGATGCTTTGTTCAGCATTGTTCATCTGCCCTTAGGATGGGCGAAAATCTTTCCCACCTGGGTTCAATCACTGAACCTCCACAACCATGGAAGAATCAGAACTCCTCAAATGGAAGATCATAGAGCAACAGTTTTAGCTCCATTGGATCCATCTGGACCTCCTGTTTATTTGAAGACTAAATATGACCCATATGCTATACTTCCACTGAGAGTTATGCTTATTTCTTTACCTGAGGTCTTCAGAGGAGAGTGGTATCTGCCTAGGAGTCACCATAACCTTATAAATCCCTTATGAAGTTACATCCCTCAAATTCTTTGAAGTAGGAAAATCTCTAGGAAGACATGGGTTCCAATAAGTCTGGTTTCGATGTCAAATTAGCCATTGCAGCTCTACTCACTGGGATTTTACAGCTTGGAATTAGATTACACTGGGGAGGAGGATAGGTTTTATTCTAAGCAGAAAGCACATGGAAACCTTGCATATGCCCCCTCCCTCCTCGCTATATCCACCACAGTTACTGTAGTCACTGACAGTCTTCTAAGTAACAGATGCCTGCAGATGGGTGACTGTGTCTCAGTTACTCCCCTTCTGTATGCCAAACTTTCTCCCTGAGTTTATGTGTAATGGATTAAAGTCAATAATGGCTCAGATCTCATAATTCTCTGCTGCTGCTTTTATAAGGTCAGGCAGAACTAACACAGTTGTTCGTATCCTGCCGCCCCACACTCCACTCCCACCTACCATTAATCTATGAGTGATAACTGACTCATTCTGCTACTGGACCAGACCATACTGTGGATAAAACAATTTCTCTACCCTTCCTGTAGTGTATACCGTAAATACTACATAGGCTAAGAAGTAGGAAAATTAACTCATCCTATCCAAGTCAGAGACAGCCATCTATAGACAGCTGCAGTACAGAGAACGGTCATCTGGATACCCATCTCAAGTGCAGGGGTATTGTTTGTGTAAACATAACTGAAAATATTAATGATATATATGTGAAAACACTGTCAGAAATCATATTGTACTAATAAATGCAAATCTAAGCTGTAAAACTGGTGTGAACTTACTATTTGATTTGACACGGGTATTTAACAAATGTGAATGAAATGTTCTTGCAGTGGCTTATAGAAAGGATGGCGGGTCACTTCTATTAAACCTATTTCAGAGTGCTGGATATTTTTATTCAGATGCCTTCAACCTAATGAGCATTACAGATGATTCATCCTGCAAGCAACAACCTACAAGTCACTTTTGAGCTCGGTCTTTACAGGCATTAAATTGCTCATTACTCCAACAAACATCTTTTTTAAAGATACAAAGATCCAGAATGTTAGCGAGGTGCTCTGAGTGGTCTACCTCTGAGCTCGGTGGCTTCATGCCGTATCCTCAGAGATAGTGGCACGCAGAAGAAACTCTGATTAGGGGCAGCGAGCACGTTGGGCCTAATAAAATGCTACACGGCACAGCATATGGTTTGTCTCGGTTATGCTAATAACCTGAGCAATTACTGCAGAACAAATGGTACAATTGTAAATGTGTCTCCTTGGGGACTCATTTCTCTCTCTCGCTCTTTAATAGTTTTGTCCCTCTCACTCTTCTCCTTTGTACCAGCCTGCCAGAAGAATTTTCCTTGTTGGGAAAGCATCAGTGATTTTGCTTAGACAGCCTGTGTAATTATGTGGTTTGTGATCCTTCGTATGTCTGTACACGAAATGACTAAAGTCTGGTCTAGAAAAGTAGGCTTGCATAGTTCTGGATATAATGTCCCATATGACATCACAGATCATTGATAGTTAGATACCCAGCATTACACGGTACAAATTACATCCATGTCATAAAAAAGCATCTACCTGTTAGCTATGCAAGGATTGTAATGCAGAGTGAAAATATATAGTTAGGTCCTTAAATATTTGGACAGGGACACAATTATTTTTTACCTGTTTACTGAAACATATTCAAGTTATATAATGGATATGGCCATCAAACCTAAACTTTCATCTTTCATTTGAGGGTATCCAGGTTAAAATTGGATCAGGGTAAAGTACTCAGGAGTAACTGGACAATTCACTCAAAGAATGATTGGTGTGGGCAATACCTTCATTATATCATACTCAATTTAGCCGATACAAGGTCTGATTTGAGGTTTGTTGCTTGCATTAGGAAGACATTGCTGTGAAGAAAACATGCTATCTATGGGGCTCTCCATGTAGGTGGATCTTAAGCTGTGAAAAAGATCCATTCAAGAAATTTCTACAATATTCGGAGTGGAAAAATATACAGTTTGGTACATCCTGTGAAAGAAAACACTTGTAAACAATACTACGATGTAGGTGTAACAATATCCAAATCTACCATAAAGAGAAGACTGAAAGTAAATACAAGCCACTCATAATCCTCAAGAATAAAAAGTCTTGGATTCGAAAAAAAGATTGCACTTGCCTTCTAAAACATGTAAAAAGTTCAGCACAAGTCTAGAAGAACATTCTTAGGATAGATGAAATCAAAATTAACCTCAAACAGATTGTTGGAAAAAAAGAAATTTGGCATAGGCATGGTACAATATATAATCCAATGAATTTCATATCTGTAAAACACAGTGGAGGTAGTATGATGGCTTTGACATGCATGGCACTTGGTCCCTAGTGTTTATTGATCATGTGACCCTTTTGTATAAGAGGCCAGGCCATATGTCCAGGTGCCTTTACAAACAAGAGACAAAGCTAGGGAGAGGCTACTGATCTTCATAGGCAGGTACTTAGCAAAAATGAATGATTACCCTTTTCATGGCAGCTAGGTAGGGAGGCTGCTGTAATTAGGGGCAGATGGAAATCTGAAAAAATTGCCCTTTATAGGGCACTTTGAAGAACTGCATGCTGCTACTCATAGGTTGTTATAGTGCAGGGCTAGTGTCAGCAATATCTTAAAGGACCAGTGTTAGAACTATTTCCATTTTCAGCATCATATAGCGATACCTTGCAGGACAAGACTTAGTACTATTTGCTTTACCAGAATCATCCAGCACTACCTTAAAGGAGCAGTTTTAGTATTATTTGCATTTACAGCATCATACATTGTTCCATTACACTAACAGTACTATTTGCATCAGTGATACCTTACAGCACCATTGTTAGTAGTGTTTGCATTGGCAGCATCATACAGTGTTGTGTTACACTACCAGTTATAGCCGTGCTACAATGAATGTTACCATTCAGTACCGTCTTGGTACTATTTGCATCAGTGTTACCTCACAGTACCATTGTTAGTAGTATTTGCATTGACAGAATCATACAGTTTTCTGTTACACGAGCAGTTTTAGTTGTGTTAGCATCAATGTTACCATACAGTACCCATCTTAGCGCTATTTGCATCATTGTTACTTTACAGTACCATTGTTCTTACAGTGCCTTTGTTAGCTGTATTTGCATTCATAGCATCATAGTGTTCTGTTACACAACCAGTTTTAGTAGTATTAGCATCAGTGTTACCTTACAGTTCCATTGTTAATACTATGTGCATTGACAGCATCATACAGCGTTGTGTTAGCAGTCTTAGTAGTTTAAGCATCAGTGTTACCTTACAGTACCAGTCTTTGTACTATTTGCATCATACACTACTATAGTGTAAGTCATAGTACTAATTTAATATCCTTATACAGTACTTTAAAGAAGTTCTATTGTTATTACTAATTTCACCTATATTCTCCTACGATAATGCAGGTGTTTTAAAACAAGAAAAGCAGAAATGAAGGAATAGGGAAATGGCGCCCGAGCTGCTGAAATGGTCAAATTCCGAATTCACTGGATTAACCCCTTAATGACCTGGCCCTTTTTTGTTTTTTCATTTCCATTTTTACCTCCCCACCTTCAAAAATATATAACTTTTTTAATTTTACACATAACAAGCTCTGTGATGGCTTGCTTTTTTGCGTAACCTAATGCACTTCATAGTGACGGTATTTAATATTCCATGCCATGTACTGGTAAGCGGGAAAACTATTCCAAATGCTGTGAAAATGGTGAAAAAACGCATTTACGTTGTTTTCTTGTGGGCTTGGATTTTACAGCTTTCATTATTTGCCCGAAATGAGATGTCTACTTTATACTTTGGGTTGGTACGATCACGGGGATACCAAATTTGTATAGGTTTTATAATGTTTACATACATTCACAAAAATTAAAACCTCCTGTACAGATTTTTTTTTTTATTTTGCTATTTTCTGGCGCCAATAACTTTTTCATACTTCAGTATACGGAGCTGTGGGTGGTCTCATTTTGTGTGAATTTTGAATGCCTCTATTTTTAGTACTGTATGACCTTTTGATCACTTTTTATTGAATTTTTTTTATATTTTTCAAAATGGCAAAAGAGTGCCTTTTTGACTTTGGGCACTATTTTCCGTTACGGGGTTAAATGCAATGAAAAAAACGTTACTATATTTTGATACATCGGGCATTTTCGGACGTGGTGATGCCTAATGTGCTTATTATTTTTAGAGTTTATTTATATTTATATCACTTCTAGGTAAAGGGGGGGTGATTAAAATTTTTATGTTTGTTATTATAATTTTTTTTAAGTGAAAGTAAAGTTTTGTCGTTTTACCATAGCTTATTTTAATGTGATGAAATAACTAGGTGTGAACACTCAAAGTGCCTTTAACTGCGGTGAGAGGAAGTGTAAATAACTGTTTCTGAACATCCAAAGCTCCTTTAACTGAAATAAGAGGGAGTTTGTGGTTTTCCCATGGCTTCTTTTGCTGCTATGAGAATAAACAACAGGGTTTTAACACCCAGAGTGCCTGTAACAGCAGTGAGATTTTATCTATGTCTATAAATGATTTATATACATATATTTTTTATTTTTTTTTTAGCCCATTTTTGCCAGGGTAACTGCTCTGTTTTTAACACTACTTTTCATCCCTCTATGCCTTACTTTTACATCCATTTCTGAGTGTTAAAATTCAAGTTTATGTTCAGGGTCAAGCTCATGTTCCGTACCAAATCTTTTTACTATGTTTGACGAACTCAACATACCCGAATTTTGATCATTGCTACCATTTTGAGGACTGTGCAACATTTTGAACACTTTTTATTAAATTTTTTATGTGATGTAAAATGGTGCAAAAGTAGGGTTTCGGATATTTGGGCGCTATTTTTTAGTTTTAATCGAGTCCAATGCTCGCAGCATCAGAAGGGTTAATGCCCACGATTGGTGCTAGCACCGATCTCCGGTATTAGTGGTGGGTGTTTGCTGCAAACTCCACTTGTGTATGAAGAGGACTTGAGCCCTCTTCATACACCCCTTGCACCTCAGCGGCGTACATGTATGGCGTGGAGCGTGAAGGTGTTAAAAATGCTTTAGTTCCTCACATTTTTAAGCAATCATTTTGTTTAACCGTCTGAATAAAAATGTCTGAACTTCAATGTATCTGAATTGTTTTGTTCAAAATGTATTGTAGAAATGTACAGAACCAAAATGAGAAAAACGTTGTCTCTGCCCAAGTATTAATGGACCTAACTGCAGTACTTTTTTTAACCCCTACCCACACTTGAACATAAAAGTACTGAGCTGCAGAAAATGACTTCACGCAAACTTCAGTACCATTACATCGAGATCAAAACATCAAAACCTAAGAATTGGCGATTTTTATGAAAATGGGGAAAATTCTACATAATGTTCTAAGCCTCATAACAATCTAAAAAAAATGAAAGTATGAAATGAATGAATGTAGATAATATTTATTTCCAATTGTTAAAATATTATCCATGGAACATCCTATAGGGAGAAGACACAAAGGTCTGCAGGCGGAGCCTCCACGTTTTATTAAAATATCTTAATCATGGCATTGTCCGATTCAATTTTCCAACCCGCTGTGTCAAGGTAAGACTTAATCTCTATTTCAATTTTTGTTTGCCAAGTTCTCAGTTTTTTCATAACTAAACTATAGTCTGGTCAGGAAGGTGAAAGCTGTCTTCGGTGGGTTAAATATTTTAATTATCAATAATTCCTTTAAACATAAAAATTGTTTATAAATTGTTCTGTTCCTCAAGAAACAGTCCTAGTTTTACTAACCGTTACCACATTTTTCCCTGCCAGTGGCTCGATGGTTTTCTAACGCAGGAAGAACTGAATGCCTGTCAGTCCACAATTGCCAATTCGCTGAGGAGACGGACAAACTCATAAACTTTCTTTTCATGGTATAAGGTCTACAGTCTCTGCTTGATATTTAGAGAATCGTGTGAAAAGCCAGCTTCATCTGCCAAGTGGGGCAGCTCTGACTTCTCTCTAATAAAAAGAATACACAGCAAAAAAAAAGAAAGAACAAGAGCTAATTTCTTACAAAAATGACTGATCATGTGAGCTCTATTTCTACTCATTATAAACATTATTGAAATCTGGCCCTGGACTGGAGATAGCCAAATCCATCTGCCACTGTTCATCATCATTGGCCCCTAGCACCAAAAAGTAATAGCAGATAAGTGTAATTAAGAGCAGTGAGGTCACAGTATCACTAAAACTTGGCACCCTGTGTCGGAATCATATTCAGGCACTTAATAGCAAACAGCAAACAGTAACTTCCTTTTCAGGGATAGGTTTTTGTAACAGGTATGATGAGATGTTTTTCATATATACTTTATTTGTTTTTCTGTTTATTTGCTTAAACATTTTCAAGGAGCATAATATTGGAATGCTGCTGTTAAAAGAATGTGTTCCTTTATTTCATTAGGCTGTTTTCACACAAATGTACGCTATGCCTGGGCTAGGTCCTGGGCTTAGTATAAGTTTGGCTGGAAAGGTGGAGTGGTGAGCGCTCCTCACCCCTTCCCTTTCCATAGCCAGCGTGCTGCTGGGACATTCTTATGGTAAAAGATGGAGCATGCTATATCGTTTTTTCCGGTGACGGTGATGGTAAAGTGGCACTCGTGTGTTTTCACACTACCATGCTATGTACAATGGATGTATACTTGCTGCTGTTCATTCAGCTAGCCAATGGCAGCAATATTTGTGTGTGTAAAAAAGGCCTAAGATTTTAATATGTATTACTTTTTTATCATCTATGAAAGTATCGCACATAGGAGAGATCCCACAAAAGAGTCAGCAAAGTCTGGTTACAATCCTGGTATAAAAATGCATTTTACAGTATTATTTTGCTGATATTATTCCCTAAAACAAAGGTATGAATACAAAGTTCTCCTGTCTGCAGCTCTGTGAAGTAAAAACTGATGACAGCTTTCCTAAAATATAAATGATGGTTAGCCATATTGTTTTTTGTACACAATGGAGCAGATTTATCAAGTGTCTGAAAGTCAGAATATTTCCAGTTGCCCATGGCAACCAATCACAGCTCCTCTTTAAAATATTCATGAGCACTGGTAAAATGAAAGCTGAGCTGTGATTGGTTGCCATGGACAACTGGAAATATTCTGACTTTCAGACACTTGATAAATCTGCCCAAATGTTGTTAATCTCCACAGGAAGGACATCAACATCTTATGTTTTTTGTTAATTTTCCCGAATATGAATAACAAAAATTGGTTAAATATCTGCAGAAAGTAATACCTTACAAGATTGTGTGCCATGACTGCATGAGGCCATTACAACATTTTCATGGCACATAGACGTTCATGAAATTGTCATTGCATCTGAAAGTGCTCGCTTTTACCATGGGGTATACTGTAGACTATTACATATATAATTGGTCTTTAATGTCCCAGCTGTAGCTGTTCAGGGAAGGTTCCTCAGAGGCAGTATCCCTGCTGGTGTCCTTGTTATCTTGCTTGATTCTCTTTCCTCCCAGCTCTGAGATGCTTGACAGACAGCCTAATGGCAAACACATCTTGGCTTATTTCTTAAGTAACTCCCAGAATAGACATGAGAACGATGAGCTTAATTGGTCACCACTTCCCCATGTCCTCCACTATAATTGTTTTGTCGGCAATGTTAAGTGTCAGTGACTTTATCACCTATCTGTGCCCTGGCATCATGGGAAAAAGTCAAATGAAGCAAGTGAAATGTATATTGTTTATATCCCACTGGAAATATTTCATTATGCGGAAGTCATTTCCATTGAAATATAAAATATTGGATTCTTTATCAGTCTCATGTTAAAGAAAGACTTATCTTCACTGTTGGAATTAGTATTATTATTCGGCTGACTGAGATAAAGCCTGCTCATGCGAATTCTCATCTTGTAAACTGCTATAGGAAAAGATCATTTGTGTTCCATATTTGGAAAGAAAAGAGATGTGTACTGCCCAACAATTAACTCCATCATGTATTGAGATATGGTCACTTCTGGCTTAGTTCTCAGTAGAAAATATTTGCTGCAGGTTTGTACATATAGTCCTTCTGAGCCATACTCTAATGTCCACTAATGTGGAGAAACCCGCCTAAACCAATAAAGGGGAATGAATCAAAGGCTTCGTATATGCTGCTGTTTTTGACCAGTGATCAATGACATATTTTTCCGGATTTTGGATCAGCTCATAGTTGGCATAAATTACGGTAGATTTTCTGGTCATATGCATCAGGTTAGGACAATGGTGGGAATACTGTTTTATTATATTCACCTTTATTATATTAAACCTGCATAAGGCATACATACTGAAAGATGGATTTAAGCAAAAACCACACCAATAGAATATGACAAGGTTCTAAATTGTGATTGGGCAGGTTTTGCATGTAGCTCATTGGTACTGATGTAAAATATGCAACAAGCTGTGTTCACACCCCCACATATAAGATCTTATTTATAGAATTAATTTCTCCACATGACTATATTTACATGCATGAAGTATACTCAAACAAACTATGTTATTTAAATTATTCCAATACTGTACTGAGTCATGCTTATATCATGTGGTTTTTGTTGATAGGTACTATTTTTCTGTGTCTTTTCATGGTGTGTGCACGGCTAATTCAAAGCACTTTTTTATACATATGGAAACATTACTGAGAATGAGATCCGATTGACGGCAGGTTACAAAAATGATTCACATTTTTTATTGTAAATCTTAGTGTATTTAAATGAAAATGCTGTAGATTTACTGCATACTTAAGCAAAGTGCCTTCCTTAAAGCGGTTGCAAAATTCTTTAAAATGTTTGCTTAAAAGCCTGAGGGTGGGAAGGTCTGGATGAACATTTGATTTAAACTATATTCCAAAATGCAACTTCTATTGCTAGTAAATCATAATTAGTTATACAATACTTTAATAATGTAACTTTCGTGTTATATTACCTTACTGTGAAGTGCTCTACAGTTGAATTTGGTTGCAAGTATAACATGATGGTAAGTATCTCTCCAGGACGTAGTGGTCGATCAGGAAGCCGGATAAAAATATTTGTATCCAAATGTTGTTCTTGCATCTGCTCAACCAAAACTGGTTGATATAAGCTAACACTACCAATCCTTAAAAGTGGATGTTGAGTTGGACCTTCACCTCCTCTCCGTGTATTTATATCATTTTGGCAGCTTCCAGTAGAGTCTGGTGAATGTAATGTGTAAAAAAGTTCTATTTGTTGGCTTTCTCCATTAAGGTCGGCTCCATCAGGGCTTGATTTCCTTCTCCCTATAGGTGCTGCTCTCCAGACAAACCAACTCTGAGGGAGTTCAGCCTGAGCAAGACATGTGGCAAGACTTCCTCGCAGACGACATGAGGTCTTGCGCTCTTGCGTCTCCTTAAAAACGTGAAGCCGAACACAGGGAAGACGCTCTGTGACACCAAAATCATCCCAATCACGGCCAGCTACATAAAAGAGCACCTGTACAAGTGGCTGGGTGGAAGGAACCTTTGTACGAATAATGTAAGCTCTTATTTTCCAGTTTACAGTTAGTCGATCAGGAACTTCTAAGATACTTGAAGGCTGAAGTAGTTCCTTTGGCAATACCTGTCCAGAAGCAAAAGGTCCCAGTGTGACATTCAATACTGGCAAATCCTTTGTTTGAAAAACCACAAAAGGCTCAGACCGCTCTAGCAGAGGCATACTTGAATTCCATGAGGGAAGTGGCCCTTCTTCTCGTAAAAAGAAGGCAAGACGGGTATTAGACAGGCGATAAATCACTGGTAGTATGGCAGATGGAGGCGGTGGCAGGGCTGTTGGGTGGATTGTAGGGAGCACTTTACAAGATGCTGAAAGAGAAAAATTAAGAATTAGAAAACATCATAAAGGTAGATGTCAGAAAAGTAATTGTATGGCATGGACTTGTATTTTTCATGGCTGAGAACTTGATCATATTCAACATCATATTGTGAGATTATTCCATTCTACGAAGACCTTAGCCTTATTATGTATGGCTTGATAGTATATATAAGTATTGATACTTGCCTAAAATTAACACCCAGTTTTGCAAACAAGGAATATTGACAAGGTAAATTGATAGATTGATGGATAGATATATAGATAGATAGCATTGGAATAAACTTCACCTTTGAACTTTGAATTACCTTGGAGTGCTGCCTATTTTTGGATTTTTACATAGATAGATAGATAGATAGATAGATAGATAGTCTTGGTAATGTATGTGTAGAACAAAAGTATGTTTATTTTGTTACTGCACTGATTTCAAGAGATGAAAGAAAAAAAATAGCAAGCTGATAAAATCACTGACGCATCTTTTCGAACAGCTAGAAATGTTCATAGATGCCATCACTTGGTGCTTAGTGCTCTGATGGTTTCTTTAACAGTTAGGTCCTGAATTCTAGCACAGGAAGATCCTTACAGCATGCAGAGTGGCTGAGGGGGGAGCTCTGTGTCAGCTAGGCTAATACTAAGTATTTTGCTACTTAGTATGCACACCCAGGCTCTTTGCTGAATGCAGATTCACCATTCTACAGAACTTGGCCAGAGCTCATCAGGGAGATGTGTTTGCCAGACGTACGGAGGACAGAGTTATTTTCTTAACCCACTTAGGCAACAAGCAGACCAAACCCATCTCTGCAGTACACGTTTATGTGTCATAAATAAAAACTGCTGCTGCTCTTATGCTATGGGATTTCTAACCACGATTCCTTCACCCGAATGCAACTTACATAATACATTATCACAAACAGCTGCTACTGTCACCCCCAGTAAAGTCACAGTTAAATGAGGACAATGTGACCATATTATATGTTCTGTTTCTATTTTTATCTATATGGTTTAACAAAATCAATGTATTTGCATACCACGGCTATACATTATCAGTATAATTTTTTTAATGCAGCTCCTTAAATCCTCTTCACTCCATGTATTTCTTTCCAAGGTTTTCAGTGGTTACGATTACTGCCATGGTCTCAAAGCCATGACTGCACTACTTTACCGCCTCACCACTATTACTTCTAGTATTGTGGGATATTGTGAGGATAAATTTAGCATATTAGCTTTGTCTGCTTGCCTGACGACTTCTTAGCACCCAAATACAATAACGTAATGTCCTAAACTGCTAATAGTAATATTGTGTGCTATGTACTGGAAAGATGGCAAAAAATTCCAAATGTGGTGGAATTGGCAAAACAAAGTTGTGCCATATTGTGAAGGGCTTTATTTTTACGCCTTTCAATGTGTGATGAAAAGGACACCTCTCCTTTGAGCCAGTTCTATAGCAAAGATCCCAAATTTACATAGTTCAGTTATGTCTTAATACCAGGGGCGTAACTTGAGGGGGTGCAGAGGGTACGGTCGCAACTGGGCCCAAGAGGCTTAGGGGGCCATAAGGTGTCAATTTCCCATATGAGGAGACAAGTATTATAAACCATAGATTATAGTCGGGGGCCTGGTACAGAATTTGCACTGGGGCCAGTCAACTTCAAGTTACGCCACTGCTTAATACCTACCCTAGACACAAAGATAACAAAGTCTTTAAACAATTTGGAACAGTCCCTATGATGATGTCACGTCTTTGGAAGCTTCTGATTGATTTACTGCCAACTTTTTATTTTATAAGAGACACACCTGTGGATGTATTTTAAGGCATACCTGAAGCCCACTACTTCTTCGTGTATCATGTGGCTGTCTAAAGAAATCAGCCAAGATATCAGAAAGAGAATTGTCAATTGTCAACAAGTAAGGTTCTTCCTTAGGTTCTACGTCCAGATACAGGTGCCCTGTTCCTTTGTACAAACAATTATACCAAATGGTAATGTTCAGCCATAATACTGCTCAGGATGGATAGAGGTTTTGTTTTCTATAGATGAATGAGCTATGGGCCAAAATGTGCATATCAACCCAAGAACCAAAGAAAAAGACCCTTTGAAAATGCTGGCTGAATCTGGTAAGGATGTGTCATTTTCCACAGTAATACAAGTACAATATAGGAAGAAGCCATTACTCCATAAGAAACATAAATATGTCCATAATGACCCTTGTAGCATTTGGAAGAAAATGGGAGAAACTTGCAGGCCTGAGAATATTATCCCAACTGTGAAACACAGGGGTGGCACCATTATGTTGTAGGGTTGTTTTGCTGCAGGATAGACTTTTAGGTCCAAACTGTTTGCACACATATTTATTTATTATGGAGCAGCTGCTCTAGGCATTATATGACACAAATTGGGCCGTGTTCCAATTTATCATGCAAAGTCCGACAGAATTGTCTTGCACTCCTCATGTTAGAGGTGCACCAAAAAAAAAGTGTTGCACTCTGTCGGAGCTGTGCAGGAGGTGCCACATTCATGAAGATTGTGCACCAGAAATCCCTGCACTATATACAGGCAACCTGCATTTAGTATAGTTTGCACTGTTGTTAGTAAATGTTCCACATTATGTGGCAATACTGAAGTAAAATTTTAAGCGTAACTGTAAAGTTACTGACAAAAATAGTTTTAGCACACAGGAGAGAGACTTTGTTTCAACTATACCTATATCATGCTTATTTCTTCCTAGCCTGAGATTTAGCCTCATATATCTATCAACCCTTGTTATAAAATCATATTCAGCTATTCCTGAAGTGTGGGCACTTCCTGGTTGTGATATCAGCTAGAGGATAGTCAAGCCAGAGCACTAAGGTCATTCATATGAATCAGGACAGCATGTTTGTAATTGAACGACATGAAGGATGTGATAGGTCACATGCTTGTGATATCACTCCAGGTTCTGTTTTCTTGTACTCTACTATAAGCCCCCTCTCTTCTCCAGCCATCCTGTGCAGTTCCCATGGTTACCAGAAAACATGACCATAGTAAAGTAGCCTTGTGGGACAAGGTAAAACCTCTGCTAGCTGCTAAAAGTTTACAGATAACTAATTACAGTAAATTAGAGAATTACATATTTTTGCTAAGCGCAGAGTTAGGCCAAATTTTTTATACTTTAACATCATGCAGGAAATTAAAGTGTGGATGCACATGGGTCTTCCAAAATGAGAATTGCCTGAACATACCGCTAAACTAGTTACAAAGGATAAAAGTCAATGTTTTAAAGTAGTCATTGCAAAGCCCTGATCTCAATCCTATTGAAAATTTATGGGTAAAGCTTAAAAGACAGGCAGCTACAAACATGGCTCAGTTACACCAGTTCTGTCTGGAGGAATGGGTCCAAATTCATATCAACTATTGTGAGAAGCTTGTGGAAAGTTATCCAAAATGTTTGACCCAAGTCATACTGTACAAGGGCAATGGTATCAAATACCAATGAAACATATGTAAAGTTTTGACTTGGCAAACATAAATAATTTTGGTAATCCTAATTGATCTAAAACTGGAAAAGTTTAGTTTGATTTCATGTCAGATAGTGAGAAAAACATGCATATGTGTCTTTTTATATAGTGTATGTAAACCTCTTGCTTCAACTGTATATTCATACTACAAAACTATGTAAACATATCAGCCTTCCAAACATAAATTTAATTTCACTGCCAAATGGACCAATAAATGAAAAAGAAAGATACAATAGAGCACCCTTAATCATTAAATCAGTTTATAAGAAAATAAACCGTACATCTATAAAAAAAAATGTATCAATTAAAGTAGCGCAAAACCATAAGTACATACTTTCAGGCATATTAATAGATATAAGTGGGCGAGACATACATTTCGCCTGCTTTGTCAAAGACTTCAGAAAATAGTCCACACTACTCCTGCACTAAATTTCAGTAAACTACAGAAAAATAGAGTCAAATCTAGATAATTATAGGAAAATAAATTCGCTCATCTTGATGGGTTGATAGATCTCATTGGCTCTCACATAACGTGAGGCAATTATATTCTCTGTGGAACAATATCATTGCAACCTCTCAACTAGTAATGTGTTTACCTGTAGTAGCTTGAAATATGACTGCTAGTACAGCAGTGACATCCAGAAGAAAGCTGGCAGCAAGGTGGTAATGACCTGTAAATGTGAAGAGTTTGTTCCCAAATGGCTGTGTAGTGACAGGGTAAAGGAGCTTGAAGGGTGCCAGAGGCAAGTTGGTTTGTGCACAGGTGCCAGCTGTGGCAGTCACAACTCCTACTCCCTGCTACACCATAGTATGATGTTTTCCAATTTGATTACATGGCAAACACATTGTAATTGCTGGCACATCTCAAAAGGCTTAACAGGGAACGAAACAGTAAACACATTCCCCCAACTATTATGAAGGCCAGCAAAATGGATGGAACTTTTGTGACAAGAATGAGAGGTCGGAATGACAAATAATGACAGAATGCGAGCCAAGGGGGAAGGAACCGGATCAAAGAGGCAAAATTAAACAACTTCAAGGAATGACATGAAAATACAACCATGAAACAATGAACAAGAAAGGAACGAAGCTGCTACAGAAGATAAAATATGGAAATGTGACTTGTCTGTAAATAAAAGCCTGGAAGTATGAAGTAAAATCCAAACGGTGCATATACATTTACTATTAGGTTATTGTTTATTCATGAAGACATTCTTGCTAAACTACTCTGCTTTCAGGACAGAGAAGCAATTATTAGATTCTCCCGTGATAAGCAAGAAATTACTTATAAGGGTACCAAAGTCTTTTTCTTTCCAGATTACTCCAAGGCCACGCAGCAGAAACGAGTGAAGTTTAGAGAGGTTAAAAAACGATTGAAAGACGCAGGAATGAAATTCTCATTACTATATCCAGCCCGCTTGAGAATTATATTTCAGGACAAAAGTAACTTTTTTGAAAATTCTGAAGAGGCCTCAAGTTGGCTGGAGTCAAAGGGGTTTTAGATAGACACTTAATCTAGGGGAGGAAAAAGACCTCCGCAAGATACATTTATGTGTAATATATTTTGAGGGTGACTCTTGGGGAAGGAGAGGGGATACGCTGGAGAGAAGAGAACTGCCAATATGAGCAGGTCAGGTAGAAGGGAGGGGGAGGGTGGGAGGGGATGGGGGGAGGGAGGGAGAGGGGCCCAGCCGGGGATGAGCAGAGGTCTAAGGTGGTTTCTCTTGTTCGATTTATTTTGGGTTTTTTTTTTTTTCTTTTTTTCCTCTTTTCTCTCTCTCCTGATAAACCAAAATGGCGGTACAAATCTTTGTATGGAACGTGAGAGGTCTGAATGACCGGTTGAAAAGATGCACCGTAGATGATGTAGTTACTCGGCATTTACCGGGAATAATCTGTCTAACAGAAACCCACCTGACGGCTGAGTCATCAGGATGGCTAAATAAAAGATGGGCAGCGATCAGGCTACATGCATACGGCTCCGTATACTCAAGGGGGGTTTCGGTTTTGGTGCATAACAGGGTGGATATCAAGATTATTTTGACAAAAATAGACAAAAGGGGTAGATTTATTTTTATTTACTGTGATCTTCATAAAATCAGATGTATTCTTGCATTTGTTTACATCCCTCCCCCATTTTCATACGAAGTCTTACACCTGTTAATTCAATTTAGCCTGGATAAACAGGATTGCCCGATTCTGGTCCTAGGAGACTTTAATGCGTGTATGGATAATGCGCTAGACCCTTTCGGCTGAACCCTCATTGGCTAACAATCCTGGACAGTGTGGAAAAGATGTCAACCTTGATAGAAGAAGACAAGATATCATTGTATGCCGACGATATCCTAATGACCATTCAAACTCCAGAAAAAATACTAAAAGAGGTTTTTAACCTCGTCTCAAAATTTGGAAAGTTTTCGGGGTTAAAAATCAATTGGGAAAAAACAGTAATACTCCCACTGGACGGGGAAATAACTGACCCTGGAATGCAAATAGAGGTATTGCATAAGGGGGATGCCATTAAATATTTAGGGGTTATGGTTACATCCGATTTGAGGAAAAATGTGGACCTGAACATTACCCCAATAGTGGAAAAAATCCAGCATAATGTCACCAAATGGCTTAAAATGCCTTTCTCAAGAGCAGATAGGGTCGGATTGATTAAGATGTTTTTACTCCCACAACTATTATATCCACTAACGGTTTGCCCAATATGGATCCCCAAAAAAAACTATTATATCCACTAACGGTTTGCCCAATATGGATCCCCAAAAAAATTGTTCAAAGTAATCGACTCCATCCTGAGTGAATTGATTTGGGAAAGAAAAAGGGCTAGGTGGATTTTTGGGTATTATATATCAGCCCAACTAAAATTTTTAGTCAGTAGACGCAATTGTGATGCGTATCATAGGTTAGTTAGTTTAAGTATAGGAACTAGGGACTCAATTTTCACTTTACTAGAGAGCGGGGAACTCACACAGGGACGATACAGAGGTTTGTATATAGCAAAGTTGCTGAATGGGTATTATATATCAGCCCAACTAAAATTTTTAGTCAGCAGACGCAATTGTGATGCGTATCATAGGTTAGTTAGTTTAAGTATAGGGGGGGGCGTGCCCGGAAGCCGATGTGAGCGGACACACGGAGAGTGAGCTCCGCATCACCAACGCGACATAAGCTTAAATTAAGCGGACCCGACTCACCCTAACATGGGGAACCGGAGGGGACCGTCGGCAGGAAGGTCCAGGAGCGACGAGAGGCCGCCGCCGGCCCAGCCAGCGGCGGACTTCTTCAAAAAAAGAAGTGCAGACATGCAGGCGGGGATTGGCAAGATGGCGCCGGCCCGAGTCTGCCGCGAGGCGCCACTTCCGGCGCTGCAACACAGCGCTGATAAGGAACACCCGGAGAACCCGTGTGAGGGACACGAGCATCTACCTCTGCACCGGAGTGCAGATGACAAGGTGGGGGAAAAACCCAGCTCCTCTACTGGACCTGGAGAGAGGCCAGAAGTAGCCCCTGGACACCCTAGCTACACATGTAGCAGGCAGAAGGCCTCACCTCCACAGCCTGGCTCTCCGGCCGCAACATTAACCCCTCCAACACCGGGGTACCAGCACCCATTAAGTGAAGGAGGTCATTCACCAGCACCTGACCTGGGATCACAAATCCTGCACCCCTCATTACCCCCCTCTCCTGCTCTTCAGCGCACCCTATGCTCCCCGGATGTTTTAACCAGTCAAAAGCTGGAAGTATCATATGCGGCTGCATTGCGGAAAAGCACATTTTATGCCACTCAAGCTCAATTACCCTCCCCAGGTAAGGCCCCTGGCCCAGACGGGTTTACATACCTATATTATAAAACGTTCCTCCCTCTCTTGCTCCCTAATATGGTTGAACTCTTTAATGGATTTCTCCAGGGCGAGCCGGTTCCTCAGACGATGCTTGCTTCGCATATCACGGTAATCCCCAAGCAAGGAAAGGACCCATCCGAATGCTCTAGCTATAGGCCCATTAGTTTGCTCAATGCCGACCTTAAAATTTTCACCAAACTACTGGCTAACAGACTAGGCGATTGGCTCCCGAATTTGGTGCATAAAGACCAAGTCGGATTCGTTAAATTTAGGCAAGCAGGGGACAACACGCGCCGAACCATCGATTTAATAGATGTGGTCCAAAAATCAAAATCAGAGGCCCTGCTCCTTAGCCTTGACGCAGAAAAAGCCTTTGATCGGTTAAACTGGCAGTTCATGTTCAAAACCCTTGCTCGTTTCGGTTTCAGAGGACCATTCATAAAGGCGCTACATGGTTTGTATGCCTCCCCCACGGCGCAAGTTAGGCTTACCCATGCCCACTCTCCTTCCCTACCTATTCGAAACGGGACACGCCAGGGCTGCCCCTTATCCCCCTTGTTATATGTCCTGAGTATTGAGCCCTTAGCAGCTCTTATTCGTAACTGCCCTGACATTAAGGGTATTCAAGTGCGTGATAAACAGTTTAAGATTGTCCTGTTTGCGGACGACGTTTTACTTACCATCACAGATCCCCTGATATCACTACCAAATTTGCACTCGATTATTACAGAATATAGTGTGATGTCAGGATATAAGATAAACCATACGAAGTCCGAAGCTCTGCCTCTGAACTTGTCTGCCTCATTACTGCGGACCCTACAGGATAATTTCCACTACTCCTGGTGTAGCTCGTCCCTCAAATATTTAGGGACAAGACTTACGCCATTAGTATCCTCCCTATATAAAGAAAATTTTCCCCCTTTAATCCAGGATGTTAGGAAACAACTCCAGAGTTGGCGCCCTCTATACTTATCCTTGCTAGGCAAAATAGCGGCGATTAAGATGTCTGTCCTGCCCAGGTTTCTCTATCTATTTGAGACCCTTCCGGTTCGAGTCCCAGTAGTTGCCCTGCGCACAATCCAATCGCTGTTTTTGGACTTCTTGTGGAACTCTAAGAGGCATAGAATTCCTAAAACAGTGCTGGTAGCGCCAAAGTCTAGAGGTGGACTAGGTCTACCGGACATAACCTTGTACTACTATGCAACCCACCTACGCCATATTACCTCTTGGACTTCCCTACCTGCCTTTAATAGGTGGACAGAGGTAGAGAAGCTTTGGATAGCCCCAACGCATCCTAGTGCCTTAATTTGGGGACCACCTATAGAGATTCCGCCTAAATCTTTGCTGGCCCCAATGTCCTTCACTAGAGAAATATGGCGTAGTTGCCGCATTAAATACTCCTTGGCTACGTTGAAGTCGCCTTTGACCCCCTTCCTCTATACGCCGAACCTACCTCAGGGTCTGGAGTCTGAGTTTGTGGAATTCTGGAAACCCATGCAGGCCTTTCGCATTAAAGATGTTGCCCATCTGACGTCAAAACGGTTACTTACCCTTTCAGATCTCTGCGCGGCGTCTGACCAGTTTAGCCAGGTTTCAGACTCCTACCCTCTAATTTACCGCTTCTGCTCCCAGACACTAGGCTCTACTACAGTTCCACCCCTCACGGACTTTGAGAGGATTTGACTTAGGAGTTCCTCATCTAAGGGTTTGATTTCAGACCTTTACGCCCTACTACTGACCCAGACATACTTAGAACCAATTCAACATGCATATATGCAAAGGTGGGAAGACTGGCTGGGGAGACGGTTACCGGTACCCATCTGGAAAGCTATATGGGACAAGGCCCCTAAAGGTTCCTTATCAGCATTATACAAGGAGAACCAGTATAAAATCCTTATGCAGTGGTACCACACCCCAGCACTGCTTCATAAGCTTAATCCACAAATACCAGACGTTTGCTGGAGGTGTAATGCACATGGAGCTTCCGTGTTTCATATTTTCTGGGACTGCCCGCACATACAACAATTTTGGAGTAAGGTCCAAAATGTGTTGGAAAAGACTCTAGGAACCACACTTGAGAAAGACCCTGTCGCTTTCCTTTTAGGCCTCCCCCCTAACAATCTGGGTAAACATCACTCTAAACTGTTTCTCCATATACTTTGTGCCGCGAAGACCCTGATCTCCGCTCACTGGAAGCGAGCCGCTCCCCCTTCACAACTGGATCTATGTGCCCGCATACGCCATATGCGGACACTGGAATCCATGACTGCGACCTTACAGGAAAGGTCGGATCACTTTCTTAAAGTCTGGTCCCCTTGGGATGCGATTGAGGACAACTTTCCCTATTAAACTATATCCTTAACCGCTTAGAGGCTCATGGACGTGTTAGGTTGAATTTTTTGTATAGTTGGACCCACGGAAATGTTGTTTTTTTTTTTCTTTTTAAATCTTCTTTTCTGAGGTCCGTGTCCATTTCTGTGCTGTTTATGTTTGTAATATTTGATGTAAATTTGATTAACAGGCACTACTGTATGTGGTGGACTCTTGCTGTCCTGTCATTGATCACGATCTCTGAAAGGTGGCAAGACCCCCCTTCTTTTTTCTGCTTTTTTCAGAACAGATGTATCTGACCTAAGGTCCTTTAGCTTAATACGTCTAGTTGGGTCCTGTGCGACCCGGATGTGATTATTTGCTGTATAACACTAGATATGTCTTTGTTCCCCCTATAATGTACATGTCTGTTTTTATCATTCTTGGTTAAAAAATAATAAAAAGTAAGTTGGAAAAAAAAAAAAAAGTATAGGAACTAGGGACTCAATTTTCACATTACTAGAGAGCGGGGAATTCACACAGGGACGATACAGAGGTTTGTATATAGCAAAGTTGCTGAATAAAGTATGGATGACACTGAAAGAGATACTAAATTTGAAGGGGATCTTCTCATTTTCACCAATATGGGATAACTTTAATTTTGAAAAATTTAGATTAATCACAGAGATAGATGTTTGGAGACAGAAGGGGCTGAACTCACTGGCACAAGTATGCTCAGAAAGAGGCATGCTAAGCTTAGAAGAAACACAAAGACAATTTGGCGAGGGGGATAATGGTTTTTTCTTAAAATATTTTCAATTATACTATGCTTATATAAGATCGGGTGATAGAAGTAGGTTTAAAATTGAGAAAAATAAGTGTATCGAGTTTCTAAGAAACTCCTTAGTCACTAAGAAAATTACATCACAACTATATAAAATAATACTGTATTTTCACCAATATGGGATAACTTTAATTTTGAAAAATTTAGATTAATCACAGATATAGATGTTTGGAGACAGAAGGGGCTGAACTCACTGGCACAAGTATGCTCAGAAATAGGCATGCTAAGTTTAGAAGAAACACAAAGACAATTTGGTGAGGGGGACAATGGTTTTTTCTTAAAATATTTCCAATTATACTATGCTTATATAAGATCGGGTGATAGAAGTAGGTTTAAAATTGAGAAAAATAAGTGTATCGAGTTTCTAAGAAACTCTTTAGTCACTAAGAAATTTACATCACAACTATATAAAATAATACTGTATGAATGGACTGAAAGGGAAATAATACCCTCGAGTAAAAAATGGGAAAAGGTAATTGGTAATATGTCCAGGGAATTTTGGAAAAAATGCTATAAAGAAATTATATCGGCATCTATGTCCTGGAACCATAGAATGACTCAGTTTAATTTTGTACATCAACTATATTATACTCCAAAAGCATTATATGCTATGAACTTGAGGGAAAACCCCTCCTGTCAACGTTGCTTGGCAGAGGAAGCGGATTTTGTACATGTAGCCTGGTCCTGCCCTGAGTTAGAGAACTTCTGGAGACAAGTTTTTCATTTTGTGGAAAAAGAATTGTCGACATCTCTCCCTTGTTCACCCCAAACTGCGATCTTAGGGGTATACGAATTGAATCGGCAGGAAATAGGTAAAAAACGGGCGATTAGCAAAATTCTCCTGCTGGCAAGACTGGGAATAGCCAGAAAATGGGGCAGCACGCAACCCCCCACGTATATGGAATGGATAGAAATGATCAGAAAAATCAAAGCGTGGGAAAGAATCAGCTATCTGAGAAGGGGAGGTCTTCATACGTGGAAAAAAATCTGGTTGGTAGGAGAGAGAAAGTTTCAAGAATTATAAGAGATACAAATAATGGTTAGGTGGTATTTATTTACTTATTTATTTATTTAGTTAAAACCTTTTTTTTTTTTTTTTTTTTTTTATCTCCCTTTTTCCTCTGCTCTTCAGTGGGTGGGCAAGGGTGGGGATGGGGGAGGGCGGGGTGGGTTGGGGGATAAAATAATCATGATTATGATATTAAGTCCTGTAAAAGAGTCATATTATGTGTAAGTGTATGTTCTCCATCTTTTATCCTGTAAAAGAGCCATATTATGTGTAAGTGTACGTTTTTTACCTTTTTGTATACTGAAGGAATAAAATAAAAGGGGATAGAAAAAAAAAATAAATAAATAAAAAATTCTAATTGACATCAATGTAAATTTGATGTCATCCGTTCTGTTCCGTTTTTGGCTGGGAACGCTTATCCGTGCATCATTATTCTCTGGCAGAAAAACTTGCATAATAGATACTTGCCAAACCAAATAACCAAATAATGGATGACATCACATTTACATGTCAAAGGGATTTGTAACTGATATGTTAAACCTCTGTTCTTCACTTTTTTTTTTTGAACGGAAGGTTTGAGCGGTCGTGTGAACATGATGGGGCAGATTTATCTTAAGTTTTTCTATTTTGCGTTTTTTTTTTCTACCTAAAATGTCTCTATTTTACGCCATGTTTGTCTAATGTTCACAATTTGCTTAGATTGATGTGATCCTTCTCTGTGATTTGATTTTGCGATTTTTTCATAAATTTGCGACTTTTTGTAAAAAGAAAAAAATCAATAAATCAGCCGACGACAAAAAAAAAAAAAAAAAAAAAAAGAGTTCATTTGCCTGATGAGTTCTCTTTAAAGGGATATCCCCATGAATAAAAAATAATTTATATACTTAGGAAAGTAAAACAACAAAATCTCTAATTCAATGTTATTAACAAAAATACAGCATAAATCTAACCTGTCTCTATCAGTATAGCTTTTGTGTGTTCTGGTTGGCATTAGATATGGCCAACTATGGTCGGGCAGGAAATTCCTCTCACATGTACTGTAGGAGCAAGGGATAGGAAGAGGCAGAGATTACTAGAGCCAGAAGCACTTCCCGTCCAGCAGCGTCAAGAGGAGGGCAGCTCTACAAACAAGACATAGCAGTGCTGAGTAAGTTTTTGATTGATTAAGTGAGGCAGTAGTAGAATCTTCAGAAGGTTAATGAAAGTGTAGTTAAACCCTATACCATGATAATCTAAGCACACTGTCCGCACATAGCGACAGGTGCATAAGAGTCCAATAAATATATCACTACTCACATATGCTAACCCGGATAACCCCTTTCGTCTTTAAAATGTTAGCATATTATCTGTATATCAGCTGTTTTTGTAGAATTCACAAAAATTTGAAGGTGAAAATGACACCTGTGTGGCACCAGTGTTTTTCATGTTTCAACAGACTTCTATGGGAGGGCTGAGTTGCAAATATGGGCAAGAATAGGACCTGCTCTGAGTTTTCTCTTTTGGGCAGTTGACTCGTACAATGAGCTGTGTAAACCAAAGCTGTGTATTTGTGAAGAAATCATTTTAAAATTCAAAAGTAAATAATTTGTGTTAGTATACACTGCATTATATTCCTTTATTTGGTAGTTTTATTTATATTCCTTACAATGTAGAATAATTTTTATTTATCATGTTGTACAAGCACGAGGTCAAAAGATGTGCTGTGCAGCTGATAAATACTTTGTTGCAACATGCATTCCACATATTCCTAGCATCAATTTGTTTTTTAACCAATGAAAGTAGAATTGGTGGAGATTTCTCATGAAGAATTAGACACTTAGATTTTTTTATGTATGTTATTTTACTGATATAAATATGTCCTCTGTACTCTCATAAACTAGAATCTTCTTAGTACTACTAGTCTCAGCATGATTTGATGAGCTCATGATCCTATTTAGCGTTAATTCAGAAACTTATAGAAATCTTTGCTATCTGTGTGCTAGCCATTGAAATAATAGCTAGCACACAGCCCAAACAACATTTATGTGCAAAAGGGCTAAAATATACACCCCTCCAATCTGCTGAGGGGTCATGCAGGAGAGTTGGTCAAAACCGAGAGTGAGGAACCTCTAATAAAGTTTCTGATATTATTATTAAATACATGTATGTACATGTATGGTATGTTAAGTTGAGATCTCCATACCAAATTATAGAGCGATAGGTAAATTGGCAAGGCCTGTGGAAAACAGCTTTAATAGTTGGAAGTTGAAGGTTTGGTGGTGCGTAGAAATTTACTATGCTGATTTTTTTGATTGCTGAGAGTATTCCTGAGAGTATTAGAAAGTGGCCCTCAGGGCCCAAAGAGCAGGCTGTAAATTGTTAGCCGTTGTGAGTGAACAATAGAGAAAAGGTGTGAAGAAAACGTGACATTCAGGACCAGTGAAAGGTACGCAAGGTAAAAAAAATAAATAAATAAAAAAAGACAGTACTCAGAAGAGTAGGATTTGTTCTTGTTTATGCCTATGCTAAGAATGAAAGTGTTGTTTGACTGAAGTGTGCAAATAAAACTCTTGATTTAATGTTTCCCTGCTTCTTCCACTACTATACATAGCGACTGCAAGAGGGAATTCCTACAACTGGTATCAGCCAAATATGTTGTACTGTTCAGCTTCTACTTGTGTTAAAGAATCCATGGGACACCTAGTTTGTGGATCCAGTGTATTCATGAGAGCATTCACTTTCTACATACCGCCATCTGTCAATTTCTGCCGCGATTGACACACTGCTGTGTATAAGTGCATACACATTATCATATGATTCCCCCCTTCCCCGTTGTGCAGCACAACAATACCGGATGGATCACACAGAAGATCTATGGGTGCCGCCAGAAAGGCAAGTTTTGATTTATTTATCTTTTTGACTCGAGTATAAGCCGAGTTTGGGTTTTTCAGCACATTTTTTTGTGCTGAAAAACTAGGCTTATACTCGAGTATATAAGGTAACTCATCTAAAGATCTCCAACTTTATGCTGCAGAATAGGTGGATTTATCTCTTAAGCAGATTAGAATAAAAAAATATTGTTCTTTATGTTAAATGAAGATGAAGTATGGCTAAAGGTCTTAACAATGCTTAATGTACAAAATGTTTATTTATCTAGCTGGTATTTATGTGTTGATGACATTTTTGTGATAGTCAATTTACCCCAGATTAAGTCTTGAGACCTCTTTTCTCTTCGAAAGTGATGCCCTCCCTTCTGGAGCAAAGACCACAATTGTATTTTTAAAGGTACAGAGGGAATGTGTTGAGCATTGTCAAGAGCAAAGTCCGTCCATTCAAAACTGAGCAGATGTATATACACTATGAAAATTGAAAATGTAAAACTGCAAAAGACATGTATAATGCACATTAATAACATCTGTATGTTAAATATTTTTAAAAAATTAATAAAAACGTATATAAATAAAAACAAAAAACAGAGCAGATACAAGAGAAGATGCAACTCAATGCCAGGCAAGGCTGGGCAAGAATCGGCACCAGAATGCCCCTTTAGCTGCAGAGTTTTGTGTCACGGCAGACACAGTGTAACCGTACATAAAACTGGCACAAACACATCATAAACACACCGGCAAACAATTTGTACGTGTATTTCTATGCAAAGTGTGGCCCGTTTAATAAATGTGGCCCAATGAATGGCATAAAAATTTAAAAATGGTGGAATTGTGCTTTTTTAATTTGGTTTTAAATATTTCACAGTAGATTGAAAGGTCAACAAAAACACAAAACTAACCCTCAAAATCTCTGCTTTGGGCATGTTGATGAAATAAATGGAAAAATACTGAAATAAGAAATGAAAAAGATCTAGCATGTAAAGGGATGAGTATGCCCCATGACATCCATGCACTGAGTGTTACAGTACATTTATGCAAAAGGACATGTCAATTATTATAACATTGACTTTTATTGTGTCATAGTAATGCTCTTTTCAACCAGTGGCTCCAGAGAGTTTAATAGTCATGTCACATGAAAACTTTATAGACAATAAAAAATAGCTCTTCACTATCCTAGACACATTTTCCGCTGGCAGGAAGATGCTACTTAAAGATTTCTTTTCACTGTAAGCCTCTGATCCAATTTTCACAACAACAAAACAAAAGAAATCTTACCAAATGAAATATTGAGTTAAATGAAATGTGTTTGTAATCTATTTTTCTTCATTTTTATACATTTGTAAAGATGGTTACTCCTCTACTCAGCTTTTATGATTGTAATTTGACAGGATAAATGACTGGAGTATAGATAGATAGTCTTCATAGAAAATAAAGTGTTGTGTGGATTTTACCTATAGATAGTATGAATACTGATATAGGGCACAATGGTGGTGGGCAGCCTGTGCAGCCGTGTAGAATCCATACTTGGCTCCTTTGAAGCGAGATCATACACCTACAAAATAACCTCTACATTTCTTTGAAAATATTACAAACCTTGAAAACTCCTAGGTTCCTACAACATAAAGCTGATACATAGCTATAAGCATATGCCTATGAGGACATTTTTGTCTAGTTTTAACACTTTGGTATGGAAGCCCAGAAGGTCACAAGATCATTCTGTACTGTACATGTCAGTTGGTCAGTGATTTTTCCACATAGCTTTATTGGATCATAAAAACTGTATTAACACATTTTTACAGTATATTTTACAAACTTCTGACAATTATAGGTCAAAGTCCTTTAGGCACTGTGGCGGGGGTGTCTCTAGACCATATTTGTCACCAGATAAGCATATGTTGGCACATTACGATTTTGTCCCATTTTCAGTGCTTAAAGGGCATCTACCACCAGGATGAAGGACTGTATGCAAATGAGCCTGAGGGGCTCTAGGATGCATGAGTGTTAATGGAGCATGGAGCCCCTCAGGCTCATTTGCATACACAGTCTTTCATCCTGGTGGTAGATGTCCTTTAAAGTGTTGTGGTATGTGGAACACGGTGCTAGGTTTCCTTCTGCGTATATTTAAAACTCCTTCAAGGGAAAAAGAAGAAACATATCAACTGTTACTGTAGTTTGCTTGCAACAGTCTAAAACTGAGCAAAGAAAAACTGAGCAAAGAAACATGTGGCAATAACAAAATCCCATCCAAAAATCGAGTTTAAAAACTTGTGTAAAAAGAAAAAAAACACTCCATTGGTTCTTCCCGTTCTCAATCATTGTGGCTAGTATTTGAACTCTAGTGATTAAGCACAGAATACTTGAAATCTGTGCCCTTGGGCTTTAATATAACAGTAAACTGCATACACATGAATAGTTCAGTGAATAGTAATAAAGGTCATATCAAATAGAACAGTAAGATTTTTCATTCATCTGTCCTG
The DNA here is from genome assembly GCA_019512145.1 of Engystomops pustulosus. Taxonomy (NCBI): domain Eukaryota; kingdom Metazoa; phylum Chordata; class Amphibia; order Anura; family Leptodactylidae; genus Engystomops; species Engystomops pustulosus. The sequence goes on along the minus strand of CM033642.1, from coordinate 115,164,261 downwards.
TTCCAACTTATTGCAATTTTAAGATTTTTTTTGGACTGAAAATAGCAAGAATATTAAATACTGACTCATTTTGTTGAAATAAATAAAATAGAGATCAGAAAACATGAATTTTTAAAAAGAAAGTAAAGTATGTTATAGCAGTCAATAAAAAACACTGTTACCAGCTCCTCACACTGAGAGCAGAATGGACAATAAAACATATCATTTACAGTGCTACTCAGCTTTAATTATCAGCAATTTCAAAACCAACATACAATAAATATAAATATTATATTACAGGCTATACAGTATATATATGGAAAACTCTTTTAGAATGCAGACCCGCATGGAGCATTCGAAGCCTTTTCATGGAGCAGAAGTTTTTAATCCTCTGGGTTTGTACTTCAACTTTTTGCATCCTTTAACAGGCTCCAGTGTATGCAGAGCCGATTCTAGCATGTTTGCTGCCTGAGGCGAATATTGAGAATGCTGTTCCCCCTGGCACCCAATAATACTACCTCACGCACCAGTAGTTAGTCTTTAGACACAAACATTAGTGACCTCTAGTACCTTACAGGTGATGATAAGCCTGCCCCCCCCCCTATACATAGCCTGCCCCCCTCAATAAACATAGCCTGCCCCCTAGTATATACAGCCTGCTTCCCCTCAGTATATACAGCCTGCCCCCCTAGTAGACATAGCCTGCCCATCCCTCAGTATATACAGCATGCCCCCCTCAGAATATATATATTGTATATACAGAATATTGGATGATTCACCCATTTATACTAGTTACACACCTCAATTGCTGGTAACAAAAAACTGAATTATCCAATAGCTATTCTTCTCTGCCGCAGAGTATTTTTGTGTTCTGAATAGGTTGCTATCTGAGAGCCATTATTGAGAACAAGAACATGGGTTTGATAAAATGCAACATCCCTAGGAAAGATTCACAACAAACACAATAGTAAATGTGAAGCTGAAACCTGTGGGTTTGGCCAACATTTATCTAACGTATAGAAAGGATGATATGCCAAAAAGCTGCATATTATAGCTCAGTAATTGTTCTATGCATGTAATATGTATTATCATATTTTAATCCTAGATTGAGCCCCTTAAAGCAGTCACCATTAAATACTGGCACAATTAAAAGGACATGGTACATTTTTTATGTAGAAAGGAAAGTTACCCATAATGAAACCCTATGCACTAAGGGTTTCTTGTTCTTCTGAGTAAAATATTACTTATTTATAAGATCAGTGGAGGAGACCTTGTGTTTGTTCAGACTTCACAATTAATAAAGCTTGTGCATGTAGTGTATTAAGTAAATATGCATAGCATTATGTAAATGCATGTGCCTTGGGAGCCTTCATGTACTTTGAAACTTGTATTTTAAATGAATGCCATGTTACTGACCACATCAAAGCTTCTATGCAATAAAGAAAGTATCAGAAACATTGATCCTTATGTCAACATACATGCATAATAGACCAGTAATCCTGCAACGTGCCATATATGAACTAGAGGTAGACAGACTACTGATGAAGAATGTAGTAAAGTATATATACATACATACCTTACAAGCTTTCTGCTAATGCATTTCTATTTCTCAGTGATTATGTTAAATAAATATACATTGTAGCAATTTAAGAAGCTTTAGTTATTGCTGCCAGAGGAGAATTGGCTCTGATACCTGTGTTAACATCAGGTAAAACAACTGATTAGTGCAGATGCTGGGTTTCGGGGACCCACCACCATCACCACATACATGTTTTAGTATACATTTCTATCCAATCCCTTGAAGAATCTCTATAATCTGACAAATGTTGTTTCTGAAATTGAACTGTTTTATAACCTGATATAAACAATAGTTTTGGTCACCATAAAGAGCCTTGCTGCCACTGTGGTGAATGGGGTAAGGCAGAATGGTAACAAACAGTTGCAATTTCTATCCTAAATATAAATTTAATCTTTTTAAATCAAATTTGACCCTTTCACATGGGTAAAGACTAAGCAGATTTAGAATGCAGTATTCAACCCTATAAGAGTAAATAATAATTAACTTTCATTTGTATTTCACCAATATTATATTATTATAAATGATCATTACTTAAGTAAAGTAATATTATTTAGAGAATATCCATAATTTTTCCCTTCGGCTCTATATTAAAGGGGTTGTCCACTTACCTGTCCCTGAACAATCACCCTGCCAGGACCTTATGATAGTATTAATGCATATAAGATCCTGGCAGGGTGATTGCTCATGGACAGATAAGACCACATGACCCTCCATCTGCAGCCATTTTATGGTCAGGAATGCCTGGCTGATGAGGTAAAAGACAGGAGTCTTCACTTTACATATCAAGAAAGCAGTGCAGAACTATTAATAGATCTATATTGGTAAATTACCTAATATCCTGCCCCCTCAAAATTACACACACATTACAAAAAATATGAGTTGAAGTGGTCAACCCCTTTAACTTTCAGTAATGTGGGTCATATGTAAAATATCACAATTAGATGTTTATGATTGTAATACAACTGCAATATTTTTCTCACATATAAACTCAATCTATTGAGTATGTTTACACTAAACAGAGCTTTGATACTATTTTAGAGTCATTTGGCATCACCTACTCCTTGTGCCACTATTTGTGGCAAGTGATAATTTTCTATATGTGTAGCTGTACAAGGGCAAAGTAGATAAGCGTCCATCTTAAAACCAGAAATAATGAGGGGGATTTATTACCTGTGTCGTAGGATACGACTGTGGTGTTTCCGACTAGCTGTCGGCTTCTACACTGTAATAGATTAATGTGGCGCATAGACATAATTCATTTGATGTACAGCAGTACAATATGTGTGACAAAAAAAATAAGATTATTATTCTTGACGAAGGGCGATAACAAATGAAGCAGAAGGTCCGGATTGTCGGTGATTATGTCAGAATCAGGTCGGTTAGCCATATTAAATTCCCCTCAATGTATTTTATTGCTCAAAAGTACTGGTGGAGTGCTATTCACAGGTAAGATGGGTAAACTAGTGATGTGGACCTACTGTATTCTACTGAATTTGATAACTTGGCATCCACCAATTAAAAAAAAAATTATACAGCCTTACCGCTTTAAATGCCTCATAGCCAATTTTTTAAATTATTCTGTAAAACGTCACCAGAAAAAAAAAACTAATTTCATGCTACAGCTATCCTCTACTGAGTATTTCTTTTTAGAAATTCTACAATATAGCTCCGGATTAGCTATACAGAACCATTAAAATCTAAAGGAAAAAGCACTGATTCTTAAAAAGTTCCACCAAACTGGCACAGGTATAGAGACAGTTTGTGGCTAGAGAAATGGTAGTAATAGCGTGCGGTTACATCAATGTAAAACATCATCTTGTAGCCAATCTTGTATCATTCCAGTTTCATCCATATGTCAAGAAATCTAAGTCGCTGTGTGGGGGACCCATTCACATCTATGGCATTTTCAATAAAGTCACTTCAAAAGCATTCAAACCCCTATGCAATTTCAAGTGGTTTTGAAGCACCTTTGAAGTTGAGAAATTTTGAAGTTGAAAATGCTTAAAATTGTGACTTTTTTTCTAAGGACTTTTGAAGTGCTTGTCTGCGAACACCTGAGATAGAGACTTGACTTTGTATGAACAGTACAATAGAAATGTCAGTGTTTCTAGAAGTCATAATCTGAAGTTTTTGGCAAAAAGTTAGCAGCTTTCAATCTGTATGTATATGCGATAAACCTAATGAATAGCCTATATTAACACTGACACATATGATAGAATATTATCTAGGTCATGAGTCTAAGGAAACACCTACACGTGGCATATTGGAGCAGCCAATCACCATCCCATGACTGCATCATGTAAAGAGAAAAACAGCATGTAGTTATGGAATCAAAAGCTCACAAAACAGAGAAAAAAATTTGTAAAGAAAATAAGATACACATTGAGAAGCCTCAGTGTATGATACCTTGTAGTGGCTAATTAGTATATCACAAAGCAAATGGCAAACATTCTGTACTGTTGTTCTTCATCATTTCGTATTTTCCACAGAAATAAGTAACAAGCATTTTAAAAGATCAAAGCTGAGGAATTTCACAGTAATTCTTGTTGAAAATATTATGGCGTTTGTGTCCTCCGGTCACTCCACTATGTAATGGTCAAGGATATGTGTTTGGCAGTATATGGGAAGGAATAATGATAGTTGATCTGTAACGCAATTGTATTTGTGTCTTTGATCTCAGTGTAGTGATTTTGTCAATTACCTTCTATTCTGCTGAAATGGGAAAATATACTATGTAAATAGCTCTTCAGTTGCACATGGGCCCATCTCTTCCAGGCAGAGAGAACAGCATTTATCATGATAACAAGCTTTAAGCATCAAGCTTACAACAATGCCTGGTGCCACTTACACAGTTTAGTTGGTTAAAGTCTGCCAATATAATATGAAATCACAGAGAGGCTGGTAATGTCTTTTATTTGCTTCAGTTACATCATTTTTGTAGTTTACTACAAAGTTAACCTCCCAAGTCATTTAAACAGCTAAAAATCTGCATTAGAGTTAGGTCATACATTTTATTTTGTAATGCACAGAATGAAAATTTGTGTTGTGTCCTGAAATCTACACAGACTATTTTCCTCTGTAAATCTGTGTTTAGAAACCACAATCCCTTGCACTAAACTTTAGTTTACTGAAACCTTTCAGATGGAACATCCAACCTTCCAGATGGAACATCCCCAGTAGATCTCTGTTTTGCATGAACTTATCTTAATAGTTCATGAGTATATGTTACCCACGCATACAACCTAGGGATAGCTAGAAAGCCCTGGATGATAGATTGTTTTCTACACTAGCCAATTCTCAAAATTATCAGCAGATGTGGGCATCTGGGATCGCTACTTTGCATATTTTCCCCATGTTTCATGACCTGCAAGTAAGCCTCCAATACCCAGCTAGATCTCTTCAATATCAACTAGTGTCAGGCTTCAGGGGTAGTGGACCCACTGGACCACCACGGACGATGACCCAGTGGTACCCGGTCTTCACCAGACCCTGCCAGGTCGTTCCATAGGTGTGACTTTGGTCGCGGTGGCAGCCAAGACGAGGTACAAAGTCAGAAGGCAAGTTCTCGGTCGGGGACAGGCAGGAGGTCAAGACAGGTGGCAAAGGTTCAAGGTCAGAGGCGGAGCAGAAGGTCAGGGCTGGCGGCGGAAGAGCGTAAACGGGAACATGTCCGGGGTTACAACAGGAGATCAAAACACAGATAAATGGCAACGGAACAAGCTTTCTCTTAGGCATATAGCAAGAAGATCGGATGGGGAATGCTGGGAGAGGCCGGCTTTTATTCAATTCCAGGAAATGGCCAGCGCCAATAATGTATATATATATATATATATATATATATATAAAGCAAAAAATATGATATACTGAACTAAAGACATCCAATGATAAAGGATAACCTTCAACAGAACATATTGAATCTTTTATGAGTAAGTTTAAGCCAAACAATATTGTTTAATTTATTAAGGAAGAAGCCGTCCAGCTTTATTCACCTTTGATGTAGCCAATGGAGAATATAAAAAGGAGAGGGAATTCTTACCAGGTCTGTGTGAGAGACCTGCAGATCAATAATCTATTTGCTTTCTACAATTCTAGAATAAAGTGTCCCATTAAAAGCAATAAGGTGATACGTGCTTAGTGAGGCTAGCCACGTTAACTGGAAAATCCAGTAATCATTCACTTGTTATGGTTTTTAAAGCTATAAGAATGAAAGAAAAAAGAAAGTTGTCCACAGAGGGATGTACGCACACATGATCTGACCAGGAAATAAAGCAGTAGTGCATTAAAATGCTAAACCTTTCCTGGAATAAGAGAGAAATTCAATCTAAACTCAAAATCTCAAAAAAAGTTGTCCGGATGAGCACTGAATAATAGTATTCTGCCGAATTCTCTTAGAACCCAGAGTAATGACCTCACACGGATATATGTCAGAAGAGTTTGAAGTACTTTGTGACATGTAAACTACAATTTTCTCTAGGGAAAGGACAGACCCCCAGAAATAGCAACCATCCTGCCATCACACTTTCTTAATAATCGAGGATCGCTAGGACCCTCAAAGATTTGCATGATCAAAGAGCTTCTACAACACTGGTTTGGCTGTCATATGCATACATGGTTGGTCGATGCTGTAGCCAATCACTGGCCTCAGTGGGTACCTCCACACCTATGGCACATGAATGACTGATCGTAGAAATTACCTGCAAAGTGCAAAAGACCATTATACGTCTTTATCAAGTCACAACTGTAGAGCTGCATGATAGATCTCTAGGCTACTGAAAAGCCAAAAGGACAAAATAATAATTCTACCCAGCTTACACACTACCTGTGCTGTCTCTAATAGTACTTATTATTTCCCCCTGGGGGTATAATGTATTTTACCCTATCTGGGTTGGCTGTGGATTAACCAGTGCTAGTGTCCTTTTAATGAGACACAGCATCTGTCTCCTGGATGGCTAGTAGTTGCATATTCTTTCTGATTGTGTCTGCAGAACAGCCTATAGATACCAATGTATTAAAACATAAGTTTTGGAATTAGCCTCCCAATATGTTTACCCACCAAGGCATCCTCAGGGGGTAAACAAGAACAACTGAACTGATCCAAGTCATACAACTGCATGAAGGCTGGATGACTTGACATGTATCTTCTGAGTGATACCACCCACTAACTACAAGTGAAAGTAACTGCTCCTAAAATATTATAGAAATTAACCAAACTGTAATTTACTTTAATGCAAAAATGTAAACACTAAATGAGCTTCACTCACAGACATAGAAGAAAGGAAAATATAACCGTCAGAAATGATTACATTTAACACATTGTCAGTAACACACATATCTCAGTCTTCAGTTTATGGATGCCTTAGGCAGAGAACATGAGAGTATAGTGTGTTGATATCCAAAGTGTCCCGATGCATCTGTGACATCTCCAAAACTGGCACTCCATCCATCAGTTGATAACTTTTCATTGCACTTAGTAGCCAAGATGCTTGTTGGCCCCACAATCCAACCACCCTGAACATTGCATATTCTATTGGCAGCTGAATCTGGCATACCTTTGTATCATATTTCTGATCTTTTTATATCTCAACGGGTTTAAAGATTAATGAAGCAAAGCAGAAAAAGCTCTTCTTGGCAGTGTAAGGCATAATCATTTTCCTGTTTCCTAACTCTTTTAAAGAGCACTCTGCTAGCTGCAGGATAGGGAAGACATCTGCAGGGCTTCTGAAACTAAAATATTTTGGATCTTGTTCAAATTCTTTTCTCTGGGTTACTGAAGCTTTTTACACTGCGCCTGGCTATCTCCGACATTTCCCACAGAAGGTAAATTGAGCGGCAAAAAACATGCTCATCCTGCTGCACCACCCAATAGTGAGAATGGGATCCCCTTTCCCTGCAGAGCTGGGGGTCCCATTCCAGGGGCGTAACTAGGAGAGACAGGACCCCATAGCAACCTTCTGAATGGGGCCCCCCTACCGCCTCTGAATAAATATACATAATTTGTATACTCACACATTTATACACTAATGCACACACATGTATGCACTGATTTGACACATTTGTACAAAGTGCAGCATAACCTATATATATATAACAATGCACATCCTCTATTCTTTAGTGTGTCAGGTCTGATGTCGTGGCCCCCTGACATTGCGTGCCCCATAGCAGCTGCTATGGCTACTAATACTGTAGTTACGCCCCTGTCCTATTCTCGCAATGCTCTTATTTATGCATAAAAGTCACGGGGTGATCCTATCAGCCACAGCCCTCCATGTATCAGTTTTCAGATAGAGATAGCTGTCAATGACATTTGAATCCAACGCTTGGAAATTTCCATTAGCTCCATAGACATTAATGGAGCAGAACAGTCATGCGTGGCCGTCTGCTCCATTAATCTGAGGAGCGGCAAGGGGTCAGTTGGACCCCTCATTCTTGCGATCCCTGGGGATCTCAGCACTGGGACCCCCACTGATCAGCAAGTTAGGCCCTATCCCATGCATAGGGCCTAACTTGCCTTCGTGGGAAAACCCATTTAAATTTTCACTACAAATTATACATACATACATACATATATATGTATATATACACACAGAGTCTTCAGATGATTACTCACAATGTATTATATTCATATTCGGAAATTCTCTTCATCTCAGAGCTGCCCCCAGGGCTGCCTATAGGCACATGCCTACTGTCTATGCACATATTTCCTCAGATCTTAATTAACAGCACTTTTTGATGTAGGGAAAACATGATTACGAGAACAAAACTTGTCACGCAAGGTACAAATCGTGTACTGTACAGTTTCTCCATGCAAAACTACAAACACATTCATTACCAGAAAATCATAAATAAAATTTATCCTACAGGTAGTCAAAGGATTTCTGACTGGGGAAATAAAACGAAATCTTTGGATGCGAGTCAGTAAACTGGAACACGTTGCTAAATTAGCATTGCCTAGAACATTTTAGTTTGCAAATATTTGTGCTCAGTATCTTCAGAAAGCAAATATATTCTGCTTATCATCCAGCTGAAAAACACACCGAAATGACATATACAAAAAATGTTTCTTTGCTTCCCGGGCAATCACGAGTTGAGAATAAAAAGAAAACGATTCCTTACACAGTATCATGGTTATCGCTGTCCCCGTGTCATATAAGGGTTGACACTTTAATGACATTGTGCCTTGCCTACAGGTACTACTGAGGTTTAACTATCAAGCTCACTTCCATAGCAGAAGAACATGCAGCATTCCCTACATGTTCAGCAGCATGAAGTATCTACGTTATCTCTGCTAAAAAACAGCTATTTCTTCTACTGTGGCACACTTCACATAGATCACAGTCCCCACCTGCAACTTACATCATGGACAGTGCCTCTTTCCTCACAGAGAGCCACTTTTAGTAATAGTAATTATAATTCAGATATCAATAGTACACTTGAGTACAATTACTGTGGGAATTCAAATAATAAATTGCATCTGTGTTTTTAAGATGCAGATACAATTGATTCTGAGAGTGATTAGCAGGGGTTATTATATCTGCATGCACCGCTCTCCAGACACGGGGCTGCAATGAGGTCATCATACCTTATTATTTAAAAGGTAGTCTACTAACATCGTAACTAATAAAATATAATTTTATAACAAAATTGTTTGGACAGGGATGGGTAGAGAGAGCAACAAACAAAATTCATGCACTCTGATCCATGAGATTTTAGCTATGCCCATGCCTCCATGAGCAGACTGTGAAACTTGAAGAAAGAAGATGAATCATTAGATCCTGTGAATTTGGCTTCATTAATTCAGAAAACTTCTGAACAATAAAACTTTTATTTGGCTAAAGATATTTTCCTCTATACCCACACCTCCTGATATGTTATTTCAGAGGGATTGCAAATATTTATATGTGCCATCATATAACTGTATTGCCATTACTGTTATTCCTCATAGAAAAAATGATAATTAGGTTTACCACTCTCCATGTCTCAAAAGGGTGTGCCACTATTGGCACACTCAGCACAGGTTGGTCAATGTAAGATGTGTAAGGACACACCCCTAACTGGTTAACTTGCTTGTGGAAGCCATGGATTAATTAATAAAGGCAGTTGGATTGTTCCAATGCTGGATCCGTGAATCCTTTTGTTCCCAACTGGTAACACCCATCTGTCAATTTGTAAACAGTAAATCATGGAAGTGATTCAAAATCTAGCCGAACGAGAAGTCAGACTGTTTTGGACTCTGAATTCCCTACGATCTTACTGCACAAGCGGCAGAGTACCGAGAGGACTCCGAGTGTACAAAGAAGTCTCTCAATTTGGAGACGACAAGGATTTCGTAGCAGAATGGAAACAGCTACACTTAGATCACTCTATGAATCTCACCAAATTAATTTTACGTAGGAATGAAACTGAATATGGAAAAGTAACGGAAGACCTATGCAAGGCCAAAATTGAATTAAGAGGAAGAATGTCAGAGCAACAAATGCAAACATTTCTGAAAAAAATAGAAAAACGACTTTTACCAATCCAAGCAGATATAAAGGATCGCAAAAGGGACAAATACATACGGGATAAGCAGGACTTCGATAATGGGAGAGTTTTCGACTGGGGCACCCAGCGACAGAAAAAGATGAAGAGACGGTTTGAAAAAAGAAAACCTAAAGATTACTGGACGACAGACTCCGAATCTAGTGCATCAGAAGAACCCCCTTCCCAAACTTGCAATAAAACAGACAATACAAAGCGGGACGTCCCTTTAGGAGGGCCACTAGGAGAGGCAGAAAGAAGAACAAACATAGAGAAAAAAAGGAAGCAAGTCTCCTGGAGACGATAACCGAAGAAAAGGAAGAATTAACCGTCATAAATCTTACAGAACATACACTTAGTGACGATTGCTTATCAGTACTATCAAAAGGCCTAAACTATGGCCTAAAACAAGACTTCGATCAAACCAACTTCGAAATTGACCTCTTCAAAGGAATAAGAAAAATGAACCTAAAAAAATGGTTTTCCAATACGAACACACGCAAAGAAAAAAATAAAGAAAAAGGAGAGTATCCAGTAAATATAGGCCCTCTAGGCTTCTTCGTACACAACCCCCCCGACGAGACAGAATCAGAATGTCTGTTAGCACTCACAGAAGGAAGTAGCACAGAACACCAAAAAATTGAACCATTCAAAGGAGGGAATCCCTCTATGTTCAATCCCCCCATTACACCAGGTAGTTCCATCGATCTATTCCAACAGAAAGTCATACAAGACATTAAATCATTAGTGACTGAGAAAGACAGCGACAATATCTCCGATAAAGAGAGGAGGGCACTCAAATGGCTAAGTAACAATAAACATCTGGTTATAAAAAGGGCAGATAAGGGGGGCAACACTGTAATAATGACTCGCGAAAACTACATTAAAGAGGCAGAAAGACAATTAAAAGATCCTCAGACCTACGAACAGTTAAACCATGATCCCACCCCTAAAATTAAAAGTAAATTAGAATCCCTACTTAGGACCTATGTCATCAAAGGTGTAATTTCCCGTAGTACAGCAGAGAAACTTATTCCCCCTTATCCCAATAAACCAGGGTGGTATTTTTTACCAAAAATTCATAAATCCAGAATTAACCCGCCGGGACGCCCCATTGTAGCCGGTATCGGCTCAATGACAGAACCATTATCCAAATACATAGACTGGATGCTGCGACCATTACTACAAAAAATCCCATCTTACTTGAAAGATACCAACGATTTTCTAAAAGCAATCAGAGACATTACATGGCAAGACCGGACATACTTAGTAACCATAGACGTAGAGAGCCTATATAGCAGAATCCCACACTCAATAGGCATAGAAGCTATTAAAAATATACTTACTAATGCAAAGAAAGATAGTGATTTAATCTCTTTCATCTGCGAGGCTACATACTTCATACTAGCAAATAACACATTCCAATTCGCAGATACATGGTTTAAACAGCTTATAGGTACAGCCATGGGGACACCAGCAGCCTGCACATACGCTAATATCTTCCTAGGGTATCTCGAAGACAAGTACATATACACGCTTGGCAACCCCTTTCTCAAATACATCTCAACGTACCATCGCTATGTCGATGATATCTTCATTGTATGGTCAGGCAAGATTAACGAATTTACAGACTTTATGTCCTACCTAAATCACAATTCAATGAATATGGCGTTCACCCATAAAATAGACTCCCAGAAAATCGAATTCCTCGATGTTGAGATACATATAGAAGACAACAGAATTACGACGACGATGTATAGGAAACCTACATCTACTAATTCCTATTTACATTATTCCAGTTACCATCCGAATTATGTAAAAAAAGCGATCCCGTACGGTCAATACATTCGTCTTAGACGTATCAATAGCAGTAATGACCAGTTCCAGATACAAGCTAAAGAGCTAACAGACCGTCTACTAAAACGGGGGTATCCACGTTACCTCCTGGAGCAAGCGCTTAAAAAAGCATCCAAAATGACCTCAGAACAGTTATTAAACAAGAAGAAAAAACCAAAAGAATCTGAAAAATTTATCTTTTCATTTGAATATAACGCTTTAGCCCCAAAAATAAAGAACGCCATTAAGAAGAACTGGTACATGGTAAAGTCTGACCCTATACTTAAAAATACAGCAGAGAATGGACCATTGGTCACTTTTCGCAGGAGCAATACAATTAAAGACCACCTAGTCCGTAGCAGACTTCCGAAATCGCCAAGAGAAGAAAATTGGCTGAATATAAGTACCCCAATCGGAAATCATAGATGCGGTAGCTGTAACCATTGTACACAAATGATAACAGGAAACTGGCTAAAAATAGGAGGCATTGAACACCGGGTTAAACAATTCATAACCTGCAGAACATGCTACGTCGTCTACATAATTCTGTGTCCATGCAAGCGTTTCTATATAGGCCAAACCATCAGAGCCATGTTCACAAGATTCAGAGAGCACAAACACTCAATTATAAGTGGCAAAGGGGTACCGCGTCTGATAGAACACGTGCAATCAGTACATAAAGGGAACGTCAATGTACTTACATTTGCAGGCTTGGAACAAGTCCCTGTACCTACATATGGAGGAAATCGACATAAGCTGTTGTTGAGAAAAGAAGCCCAGTGGATCATGAAAACAGAGGCGCTTGGCCCCTTAGGCTTGAACGACAGAAACGACATGGGAGTTTTCCTATAAGAACATAATGAATGCCAAAATTGATTGCCACCATGCCTGTTACATACGCCCGTTATACATGCCCGTTGTATATGCTTCAAATGGATAATTATCACCTTCAGAATGATGTTTTATAACGCAATGCAAAATTATAATAATGCTGTACAATGTAATATAATAATATGCAACATCCCTAGAGTATTCAAATAATGCTCAAGAAATGTGCTAAGTCTTGTATTGTAACAAAAATCGTTAAACTGCCATGCCATAGAACTACTAAATGCCATTTCACGGAGTTTAAATCCAGTCTAGTTTAATGAGAACCAGCCCTCTTCATAATAAATGTCTACGTAATCATATTCCCCTTTTGCGATGTTATAAAAATATTTGAAAGTGTTTCCTCTCACTATATCGATACTTTACCCAACCTCCCTCTGATCCCTCCCCTAATTCGCATAGGTACGCCCATTTTTTTACAATGCTAGCAAGTACTGTTTCCCTTCAGGTCCGTCTTTTCCATTCAGTAAAACTCCTCCTATTTTACAGCAACCCTTCAGTTTGATTGGCTGTTAATAGCATAGCAGTTTCCCTTCAGGTCCGACGACGCGGCTTGCCAAACTAAGGAGGCGGAGCTGACGTGCTGTCACCCCGCCCCTTTCTGTTTTTAACCAATCACATGTCTTTAAAGGTGAAGGTGTGTCCGAATTACCCTGGGCGGCCCGATTTAAAAATCAGGCGCGAACGCCAAGGGTTTCAGGCAAGATGAAGCGTTGATAGTAACGCGAAACGATTCGTCCCTGGAACACTCCATTAGCATGTTATCCTCCCTTCCCTGTGTGTGCCAATTTTTAAGGATGTTTGAATAAAAGAAGGACTTTTAAGAAAACGTGGTGAGTGCCTACCTTTCTTTCCTTTATACCTTATATGGATTACTTTTGTTTATCTACTACTTATATGGGTATGAGCACCACCACATAAAACACATGTTGTCAGCTCCCCAACAGAAACGGCTCAAAGAAACCGAAGTGGAGGTATAGCCCCCTCATAGTGACTGACATCGGGAGTGCCCCTTTTTCTCTCCTATCTGTATTGATTCAAAATTGTGTTATGATAAATAAAATTATTTAAAAATAGATTTGTTATTTAAAACAAATAGGTTAGTTTAAAGGTTTTTGCTGTTTTATACACTTTTGAGCCGAAACTCAATTCTAATGTAGTGCCCATGGGTGAACACATCATCCAGTCATCATGAAGCGATTTAAGTTGCCATTGAACTAACCAAGTAGAAAAATATCACAAAATGCCAGGACTCGAGTTGCATAGAGAAGAAACTGCAACATCCCCCACCGGGGCCTAGCCTTTTCTTGGGGCCTGTAGACAGCCGAGGCCCGCAGTACCTGAGTGGCTGGCGGTTGCGGCCTAGGCACGCTATTGTCACGTTGCTTGGTATGGGGAACTGGAGGGCTGTCCTACAGCCTGGCAGGTCTCCAGCAGGGTGGTGTTGGCAAGAAATGAGGAGGGAGAGGCTGCTATAGCGGTTCTCCCTGGGGCAACCCTTTGGTGTCTGGAGTATGAGTCTCTGTGTGGTGGACAGGGTGCCCATGATGGTGACAGTCGGAATAGAAGGGACCAGACGGAGGCAGACGCTGAACAAAAATAACTTACACTTCTTTATTGTAACCGACGGGAACAGTAGTAGCGTGCCTTGACAAATGGTAGAATGCTGGAGATGCAGTTGGAGGAAGCCACAGGAGTAGATCACCAGCCTAGATGCAATGGCAGGCTGGGAGATAGCTGTGTCCTAGTAGGATGCTTCAACTTGTCCTGGGTTGCTTCAGATATCACCCTTGAAGGTAGGATGATACCCCTTTTCTCTCACTAACTAACTCACTACACTCTTCAGGCAGGGAGCTGAGCTCTCCAGCTCTGGTCTGGTGTGCTGGCTGCACTGACTCCTCTGAGCTCTTCCTCAGCTAACTCTGATCTGAGAGAGAGAACTCTCTCCTCACACTGGACTCTCTTCTGAGAGAGACCTCTAGAAGTTTCCTGACCAGGGGTTTTGTTACTCCCACTGGTCAGGTGGTGGCTACTCCTCCAATTACATCTCAGCTCACAAATACAAGATATAAACATATGTGATTGGCTCACACATATTACATCACATTTAATGCTTAACTCCTGCCTTACCAGGCAGACTCTACTGCTGCAGTGCTCATCTGTGTTATATAGTTGTTATGTAGTGACATGCTGTGGGGCTGATCAGACCCTTCACAGGCTGCAAGCTACATGGTGGGACGTATCCGCAACAACCCCTCTGCCTTGCATCGGTGTGTTGCAAAACCATGCTGCAGTAACTACAGTATGCTTTTCTTTGCAGCATTGCCAGAAAGAGTTATCCATATAAAGTGTGGATGCTAAAGTAAAATAAACAATGGGCAAATAGGTTGATGTATGTGAAATGAGCCAAAATGTTTTCAAGGTCAGGAACTACAAAGACATTACCATGAGTATCATGAACGTATTTCTTTATTAATATCTATGGGAATGTGGGAGATATATAGAAAAAACATGGCTTGTGATTAGCCTTTGTTTTCGCTCAGCAACTGGAATGTGGTTAGAATTTCCAGTTCACAGTAAGTAAATGACCTGTCTCCAACAATGTGTGTGATGGTCCGCTGTGCTATATAACAGCAATCATAGTCACAAGAGGCTGCTCACATGATTATTCTACTTTCATACATTTATACAATATGGCATGCTCCGCACACTATATGACTACTTCATTATCCCCTGATCAGTGATTTTCCAGTAGGTCACTGGTCTAAGCCCATTATACATAATCATCTACAGAAATCACAGTCGTGAAAGAAAGGATTACAGACATAAATGATTTCTGAAGTGATCTATACACATTGTTATGCTTTTGGTTAATAATGCAACAACATATGATGGATTGAGCTGAACAAGTACAGAGAAAATGATTTAAGACTGACTGAAATCCCCAGACGCTATGCCAGCGAATCCTTTTAATACAGCAGCCGAGCTGCACGGAGCGGCGCTGGCAAAAATCAAGCGTCCTGTATCTTCTTATCAAGGCCATTTCCCTTTTATCCGCCTAATTAACCTCTATCCATGTCTCTGTTTGCAGCACAAGGCTAATATGAGGAAGATCAATACGGATAGCTTGGCAAGGGCTGCCCTATTAACCGGCTCACTGTTAGAAAGAAGGGAAGTCACACAGGCCAATGAGAGTTACAACCCTACAGCCATGACGTGAGAGACTAGTGAAGAGGTGATATAAGGCTAATAGGAGCCCTTGCTTAAATTTGTCAAGGTACTTCATGCAATTATGTATACGTATATAGATAGAAGCACATTTTTCACAGGTATGTGTAATGTACACACAATCTATACAGTAAACTTAAAAATGACCTTTAATCACCTTCACCAAATCCTTCTCCTTGTATCCATTAACAGGTGTAGATCCACCATTTCTAGAACCGTTGCTATTTTTTCTCTATTCACAACCATTATGGGCTGTTATTATGTGTGTCCTATATCATAGGAACTCTATTGTCAGATCGACAGTACTGGCTTTTTGTCCAGCCCACTACCGGCCTGGCAAAGTGAATGGAGTGAATTTCTTGAAAATTTTGTGTACTTGAGAAAAAGACTTTCAACTGCACAAGAATAAAGTGACATGTAATAAAAGATACAAAGAACTAGAGTTGGTGGAGAAAAAGCATATAGGGTGAGGCTATGAAAATGGGCCCACATGTTGGTCTGACCCCACAGACTGCACACCTTGTATAGGACAGGATTACTTGCAGCATACAGAATGGACTCCCTGTCTCACGGCCTATGATAAGTGCTACAGTGCTGCAGTTTGGCTAGCAGACAGAGCCCTTATATGCTGCAAGGACTCCTGTGTTCTGCAAGGTGTGCACTAGGACTAACACATATCCACGGGCACACACGTATCTGTGCAGATAGCCTGTTACTTTTACATTACACAACATTACACTCCCTATGAATACTTTCTCTACCTTTACTAGTTATAAAGTACCCTGGTGTGGTTTCATAAATGTCCTAATTTTGTTGCTACAGAATAATAAAAATAATATTATTATAGAAAACATTTATTAAATTACAGAGAAATTGCATAGTCTATCTCAGTAAGGTCTAAATTCAGTTGATGAAAGTAAATACTGCAACACTATGTTCAACCATTGATTATCGTGTACAATTACACAGCGAAACCTCCACATTAAGTGGCAAAACTGAATATTTTTTAGTCATTTGGGACTGGAGATTAAAATCTGCGGCAAAACAAGACAGAGCGACATGAATTGTCCTGCAGGGTCCATTGACATCATAAATATAAACTATGGTCAAAAGTTCTTTTGGATATGTTTGGCCGGTCTCACCAGTAAATCAATCTCACTAGACATGAATTGGGTAGACTACGCTACAATACAGTATACTTCTGTGAGAAACTAGCACTCGCAAAAATCATCTACATCATGTAACAAAACCTGCAATGTTAAATCCCCATTATTACATTTTTTCCTATATACTTTATTAGCCATTGTCTCCAAACATAGTGCTGCTAATGTACTGTAAAAATGCCATTCAAAAGATACATTTATGATAACATCCTCCAGTGTGTCTAGAACAAAATCACATAGATACATAATAATATGAGCTACGGCGCATGCATGATAGACCATAGAGTAGTTCTAAGAGAGCTCCATCTTTCCCTTCACTGACTCCCAGAAAGTTATTGGCAAGACATCATTGAAAGGTAAGGCTTTTTTTACACAAGCCAATGAAAACTACAGTGAAAAGTAGCACATACTAACATTTTCGCTCCTCACCTTCAAAATTTTAACATTCCTGTTATAATAATACTAAGTCTTCATGCACATAGCCATTCTTTTTAGATATAAAAATGGCCATAGTTTTTATTTGTATCTAAGAAAATTGACCCATTAAGTTTAATAGAAAATATGGCTTTAAATCTGGTCACTGTATTTCTGATCGCACTTTGAACTGGCCGACAAACCGCAACGTAAAAAACAAAATTTTGAAGATTTTGCAGTATGGTCTATAGGTGCATGGGAGTACAAAACAAATATGGTGCTGTCCATCATATACTGCAGTTTTTTCTGTGGTTGCCCAGGGGATCAGGTCATGTGGGTGCTAGCCTGCTCTATTTTTTATATTTATGGCCAATTCATGGTGGCATATGGGTTACCTACAGGTGAGACATGGCCCATTTGTGTGGCAAAAAAAAAGCTGCAATTATTTCTGGTATAGTTACACATGTCAGTAAGGTAAAATACAATTTTTCTTTCCATTTCTTGTTTCTCTTAACTGACCCAATCATTGCACTGTAAAATAGGGCCTTAAAGGAAAACTACCTTCAAACTCAAGAATGTTTCACCAGGGATACTAACTCATAGTTTCAGGCACCGGGACAGTGGTAATCTTCTTATATTTGTTATCCATGGCCTCATTCCTTCTAAAATTAACTTTAAAAAATTGCAAATTAGCCAGAGGGGCTCTAGAGAGCATTGCCAAACCCTGTCCTCTAGTTTCACAGGCTGTTACACTATCTCACCTTCCTCCTGTGCCCGATGGGAGAATTGTTCCCACACAGTGTAACAGTCTGTGAAGCTGCAGCACAGGAGGGGCTCTGGTAATGCCCCCATAGCACTTCTGGCGCATTAACATATTTTTAAAAGTAAACGTAAGAAGGAAGAAATCCATGGATAACAAATATAAGAAGATCAGCACAGTGCCTGGATCTATAAGTCACTTCTCCTGGTTTGATGTAGAATTCCTTTAAACATACTGCTCCTTCTAGACAGCTATTTGATGGCTTCTCAATAAAGTGTCCTGCTTAGACAAAAGCTTTTCAGCAACTAGATCCCCCAGAAGAACCAGATGTCGCCTTTTAAGAGTTACAGTAATTCTGTATTTGGAAGATAAAATATCAACTCGGAAACAGCACAGGGGGAGGTAAAGTTTGCTCTTGCTGAATGTTTTAGTGAAAGCAGTAAAAATACAGCAGGTTACATCCTCCCTAGTTTTTACAGGTTAAAAAAATGATATAGAAAATGTAGCATTAAAAAAGAAAAACATGCATAGGAATGGAAGATGATACACAGTACTTTGTAGTTAGGGAAAGTGATAACCTACTGGGAACTTGAAAGCTGCTAGATGATAATTTATCAAGAATAAACACAAAACCTTTAAAATTTTGGTTTATTATGTTTTAATTTTTAATAAAAACAGTGTGCCTGTCTCGGTTCGTGCAGGCAGCCGTGTATACACAGAGACCACAATATGGTGACTGGAGAAAAATGTATCCAGGGTAAGTACATGTAAGCAATTATAGGAGTCTTTCCATACTTCCTCTTAAAGAATATGACCTTAATGCATAAATGGGAAATCAACACCAATAAAGCACTAGCCAAAGAGAGGGTAACATCACAAAATAAACCAGGCGGAGCACAACAGAAGTGTGGGTCAACACAGATTATGTGAATACCAAGATAAAAATAAAATACAAACATAAAAAGAAGATGAGATTCCTTGACTGTAGGTCTTCATAATGAAAATTATTGGAAAATAAAGTAGATTGTTATTACTGCTCAAAGGGGTAGTTTTGGTATTGGACATCAGTTCATCATTTTTCTAGAAGAAACTGGCAAAACTTCAATGATGAAAAGATGAAAAGACATTGAATTAATTTTGCCTATATAGCTGCTTTATATTCATCAGCCCTTGGGTATAGACAGATTCTTCTGATTCCATTGACTTTGAGTATGAATAGAGTTTTTCTAATCTCTTGATCCTTTGGACTTTCTAGTATTTTCTGAAAGGAAATGATCATTACTTTAAGTTGGTTGGCAGTATTCTCAATATATTTAAAACCATGCCTGCAATCCTAACAGATGTCAATAAAACATCCACATCATAAATGTAGTCATAATACAGTTAGCAATCATTTGTACATAATATTTTGCAATGGCAATTCCTAAAGTTTTTACTTTGTATCACTGTTTTTATTGCCATTTTCTTATTATGTATTTGTAGAATATTTAATAACCTGATGAAGGGAGCGGTCAACCCCCAAAACGCATTGTTCATTATTTGATACTTTGTCAATAAAGTGAATTTGTGATCAAACATTGGTTGAGCCTGAAATCGATATAGCAGCGCACTGAGGAAGCTCCACTTTTTTCCCTTTAATCCACTGCCATATTCATAACCGATGCAGTCATGGCTGATATGTCACTGTTCATGCGCTACTATCATTACTACTGCTACTATCAATTATAAATCTATCATAATTTAAAACGTTGCTGGAAGAACTAATTCCAAAAGCAGTAAAAATGAGCATTAATAGAAAACGTCTTTTTTGTTAATTGTCAAAGTGACTTTAAGCAATTTCCTAAAACAATTCACTAGATCCCCATTGACTGGTATCTTGTGGCATCTTGTTTAAGAACGCAGTGAAAGAGTTCTCTATCTGTATCCCATTGCTCTCTAAGCACTGCACTTGTCCTTCCAGCGGTGCATGCAGCTCTCCGTCAAATTTATTAGGCATGTAACCTTTCAACGTGCTGCTCGCTGTGACTCTTCATCAACTGACATGCCAATAGCAATGGAACCAAAGAAAATATATACCATGCAGTGACAGTGATGAGAGCAAATATCCAGACTTGTCTGCTAGAGTCACATTGGGAAACTAGCATTAGTTCACCGTGTCTTCATATACTGAAGACCTATTTGCTTGGGTGCCCAAGCCTAGGCCCATAGGTCAGTGGAGATGTCAATGTTATTACTCGGTTCATTAAATTCTTTATATCATAATGTGATACAATATTTAACCAGTGTATTATAAGGTGAAAGCTATTCAACAACCTTGAGCTATTTCATACTGGTCATCATTACACATATTTATTATAGGTCTTCACAGTTTGTACTATCAAAAAACACAACTTTAATCTTTCTTTTAGGTGCCATGTCATGAAATAATAGACAACCGCAGGAATATTTCTGATGCGATACAGGGATACGAGAAGCAAAGATTTAGAAGTCCAAACATCTTCATGTCCAAGGAAGACATAGTATGTAGATGCTAAATGTGAAAAAGGTAAGAGGCTTTTTTTTCCATATTTCAGATTTCATACTTAAAGATTGTATCAAACCCAAGCCTACGATTCTATACACTGGTATTGCGCAGCTCTACCACGGTACTTATTGAAACAGATCAAGCCATTGCCTTCAGAAGCCAAATAGAGAAGAAGTCCTGCAAAAGTAAGAAGTAATTCACTGTATTGGTTATTTCTTTACTAAGTAAGCAATGTGTCATTGGGAAACTGGAGTTCACCGTCTTGGTTTAGGAGCAGTAGCTTCTCAAATATTTTCTCTTTTCTTCTATCTCGTCTAACCATGATTTGGCCTGAAGAGAAGATACTCTTACACTAGGAGATGTTTCCTTCCCTGCTCTAGTCAGTGTCACAACTAATGTGGAGGGTTGTACAGCGGCATTGAGATTCTCAGTGTTTTCAATACTAATGTAGATTTGCCTGTGGGCATATCTCCTATTCGCACACCAGACTTGTAAATTAGGTAAGAAACAATTCGTGGATTTAAGAGATTTAAAATGCCTTCACTGACAGATTATACTACTATTTTCCCTGAGGCGTGAATAAAAGACACAAATCTACACTAGTGTGATATTGAGCAATCATGTTGTATACTTAGCAATACTGTATATTTGATCTTTTGTTTGATTTCCCTTACTATTACAGGAAGTAAAACCATCTGATATATGCAGAAGTAATTATACATCAACTATTTCCAGAGGAAAGTTATGCCCAAAATATACTACTAATGAGTATCTCTCTCTCTCTCCAGCAAATGTTATGGTAATATATTTATTGTTATACTCTACTTTAATGTAAGCTATTTTGGATACATTTGCTACTTTTACATTCAAGCTACTTTGCACATTAGAATAGGACATTGTGCTCTGGGCAGTCCTCAAAAATAAAACAAAAAGTGCGATAGCTTGTCTTACAAGTGGTAGCAATTCATTTAATAAAATGGCACTGCTGGGGAACATATAATAATATAATAGACTGATTATAGTTGTGTGTATCCTCTAAGTTAGAAGAAAGGCATTTTGATAAAGTATCTGTATATTCCATTCATATAACACATGTATTGAAAATGGCAGAAGTTGATTTCTCAAGGTCACCCTATTGTATCATGGAATATGGAACAGATACCTTCCTTTCATTATATTCCACAATTCACACAGTTGACTTTAGGAGTACCTAACCTTTTTACATACTTTCCATATTTCAATAGACATTTTGAAAATTAGGCATCACTAAATTATGATCATTTTAAGGAGTTATGTTGTTGTTTCTAATTCTCACTTCTCTCCTAGCTTGTAGGTGGGGTCATTCTTTCCATGCTCACCAATTCACCCCTCTCCTCTTTATATAGTCTAATGTAATCTCAGCGACCATATGTAGGCTTTACTAACAACACAAAATTCAACACAGGTATTAGAGTCAACACGGCAACAGAGGGATGCACCACAAGAATGTAGACCTGGAGTGATGTAAATCACATTTGTGCTTTGCGGGAAATGGACACTTTCCTTTATTGTGTTTTATCCCCGATGCATAGGGACCATACTCTTATGTGATAACATTTTATTAGTTTGGTGACCAGTCAGATACTGTGACATTGTTTTTTAAGAAACATATAGTTTTTATCTGTCCTTTTTAATTGTGCACACCTTTTATACATTTGTGATGAATATGGAGAAAGTTAAGTGCCATCTATTTGTTTTATTTACCTGCCATGCCATGTCCTGGGATTTTCCAATTTAACTGGAAAATCTATCAAATTTATAATATTGAATTTCAAAATACATTTAAATAGAATTCTTCCTGCAGATAACAGAAAGTCAACATTTGTAAGTGGCTTTTAAAATAAAAGTTAGTGGGGATAACTCATGGAACCAATCAAATTTCACTACAAAATGCCCATCATTAATGCCAGTTGTAATTAGAAACCTCTCATCAATGTCTGACACAACTCTCCATAGTATGATTTTTTTGGTGAGACCATAGATTGTGTAAGGCCAGATGGTAAAGAACGCTACTGAATAGGAGTTCAATTTTTTTTGTAAAAGGCACTACAGGCAGTGCCAACTAAATCCACCAAAGGCAAGTTAAGAGTTTGCCCACTAATTGAAAAAATGTGGTTTACTCCATGCTGTAGATCCCTTCTGGACTGGAGAAACACAATACTTGAATAGAAACGGTTGATCCAGTAACAAGAAATATCACAAGTCCAATTTAACAGTGATATTTCATGCTTTATTGAATTCCATAGCTTGACAAAAACATAAAAACTTGCAACAGCTTGCAGATGCCAGTGCGTTTCAAACACACAATGCATCCCCTGTTTGGTTCATGTAGAAATGTATGGATCTTAGGCTAAAATGACTGCATAATGATCCGTCCTTGAATAGCGATATTTAAAGGAACCAAACATACCTTGAGACTACTGTAGCTACACTGATGCAGGATCATATCTTGGTTAATCACTGTGCTGAGGGTTTTTGCTGAAAAAACAATTATAAAACTTTCAGGACCTTGGGAAAGCTGGCTGCCTAGATAAACACATTAGACACTGAGCTTGTAATTACAAATGGAGGTTAGTCAAGACATTACTAATCAACCTGAGCTGGATCACTCATACACAGCAGCTGGGGGATGGTGCAGCAATTGATTATTCTGCCTTTGGGCACAACCCACAGATTACATCATCCTCTCCAGTAGAGAATAACTAACTTGCTAGAAGAGGCGCTGAAGAAGCGCTGAACCAGACATAGAAGCGACAGAGCTTCATTATCATAATGTTATATCTGTTTTATCAGCAAAACCACTCAGCACAGGGATTAACCAAGATATATGATCCTGCATCAGTGTAGCTACAGCAGTCTCAAGGTATGTTTGCTTCATAATGCATCAAATCCAATGGTACCTTTCCTTTAATATATCTTTGGCTGGCAAATATTTTAAGGCTGCATTTGCAAGAACGTATGCCTGCACAACTACAGCCGGGCAGGCATATGTCCGGCGCCATGGAGAGGAGGAGGCGTGACCCCTCTCCTTTCCACAGGAATGCATTACATACGGGCCATAACATGGTCAAAGACAGGACAAGTCTTATCTTTTTGCTGTGTACGTGCGGCCATTGCCGTCTATAGTGGATGTATGTACAATGGAGGGGACCATACATATGCCCCCCATATGGTAGTGTGAATGTAGCCTTATTGTGGAATATCTCTTTAAACCTCACCATTATCTGAAGAACTGCAACTAATTTTAAGGAATTACCTGTTATAAAACGCTGAATATCAGTGTTTTTTTATACGATTGATAACGAGGCTGTAAATATAGCAATTATCCACTGAGTAGGAAGCCATATTTACTAATGATGAGGAAAGGATGTAATTGAAAATGTATTATCAAATAGTTTTAGAGAGGCAAGAGCCTTCAGCATTGCTTTTTGCAATACGTTGCCTCATTATATGTCTGGTACTCCATTATAATTTATTATAACTGAAGCTTTAGACACAGCAAGCTTCTGTGAGGAATAGTCATTAAGACTGCTCTATAAAACAATATACAATAATAGAGAAACAGATAAGCGGTCTTCCAACATGGAGTTTGTTTTTTTTTATGAGAGGATAGAGCTTTGCAGCAACTGATTGTTAACATTAGAAAACCTTGTACTCCTTAAAGGAAACCTACCACTGCTAATGGTAGGTATTAGCTGTAAACACCGAGCTTACCTTTGCTAGTGTTTTAAACCGCTATATCGCGGTAGCGCCGAAGCTACCTCGGGTCTGTTCATTAAAATGTGTTTAAACCGCGACATAGCGGTTTAAAACACTAGCGAAGGTAAGCTCCGGCACCAGCTCACCCTGAGCTGGTGACCGATGTTTACAGCTAATACCTACCATTAGCAGTGGTAGGTTTCCTTTAAGACAGAGTGCAAGAAACATATTTCGGCAAGGTATAATAGGGTGAGTTCTTTAATACGTCTAATAGCAGTCACAACAGAGAAGGTTCAATTTTGAAACAATCTTGAAACTATTTTCCTTTAGGAAAGTTGTATGGTGTTCCTCAAGCTTTCACTTTAGACTCTCTATCCAATATCTACAAATGTTATTGCTCTTATGTACACAAACATTGTGATTATTGGATGCTATTTAATGTACTCAGATTCAAAGTTAGTTTTTACAATCATTGTTTGTGCTTTAAAGAAGGCAAAATTCTATCTTGGTTTGAACAGTGATTATTAATTTCACTCTAGGTGACAACCTAATGTTGTGTGGTGATATGTAAGCCATGATTTTATTGTATATTTTACATGGAATTCAAAGGTTGTAATCCACAGTTAAAATCTGTGACATACTGATATGCCACTGAATTACCATCTGCAACAGAAGTCAATTATTCTCTGCAGTGTGTGATTGACATCAACTAAAATCTACTTTGCCTCTACTGAAATACTTAATTACTGCCTACAAATATGGACAGTGTATGGACAGGAATATCTTCAGGGTATCCAATTCCCATGGGTATTCTGAATATTGCACCAACCACAAGAGCAGGTGTCTTGCACGTGCAGAGATAAGCAAGCACTGTACATGGCTATACCGTACAGTTCCGTACCTGCATGGCCATTGGTGTGTATAATGTACCCCTGTACTCACTATCATAGTACCATAGTATATAAGGCAGGAAAAAGACACAAGTCCATCAAGTCCAGCCTTAAAGAATTAAAAATTTTTTTTTCCCATAAACTGATATTTTTGCTCTCCAGAAAGTTATCCAGAAAGTACATAGAGTCCGCCATAACAACCGCCTGCGGCAGAGAGTTCCATAGTCTCACTGCTCTTACAGTAAAGAACCTTTGTCTATGGCGATGGTAGAACCAGCTCTCCTCTATCCATGGGAGTTCCAACAGTTGGATCACCAACAAGCAAGTTGTCATCTATTTTGTGAATATTAATAAAAAAAATAACTTGAATACCCCTTTTACGTATCAATTTCTAAACTAATTATTCTTTGAAGATTGTCTCAGCATGAACCTTCATTTACTATATGCTGCACCTCATCTAAAACTTTATTCTCAGCTAAAACAAAATAAGCTGACATTGAATTTATGAGAAAAAATTAATATCTTTGGAGGTGAAGCCATCACGGCACACACTCAGGTAATTGTCAGTAATCATTTATTGTCTCTTGATGTCAACTATATACAATAAAAAGTGCATTCTGTGCTTTATTTTTAATTGTGCAATAAAAGATTATGCAAAGAAAGCAAATGCAATAAATTAATGGAGCAGATCTTAACTTGGAGTGAACAAATTAACAACTTGTTTCACTGAAGTAAATTAATTTCCACTTTCAAACTTTGTGAGGGAAAAAAAAAACATGAAATGTTATTTTTTATTGCAGATAGATGAGAACAAAGTCGGTGCTTGTTTTGTTCTATGCTGTCGGGTAAATGAAGAGATCATAAAGTCCAGATAAAGTGCATTTCATCCTGTCAAGGCTGGCTGTGAAGATATCTCAAGACCTCAATGGAAAAGCCACTCCTCTACCTACAGCTTGAGATTGTTATGAAGACTATTTGACGGGGCTACCGTCCAGGGAATCACACAGATGTCTCAGACGAGACTCTTTAGAGAGTCCCAGTGAGGAAGGAGCTCTGCCAAATTACACAGGCCCTCATCATTATGCCTCATAATCATTACAACTATTAGACTCCCCCCTCTGCACACCAGTGAGCAAGATAACGGGATAAAAGTATTTGCTTGTTACGGCGAGACAACACCTTGTAATTGCCTGATCTGACAACAGCTTGTAGGATGCACCCTGCCTCGCTCTTAGATATCAGCAGCCCATGATGTATAAAGAATATTGGTAACCATGAAGCAAATGACTCGGTTTCAGTCATAGATAAATTATTAAAAATTAAAAGAAGCACAATGCCAAGGAACACGAGTCTCTGAGGTGCGATACTGTGTGATAAACAACGCAGACATCATGCCCAGAAACGTATTAACTAGGACATTGAGTGCAGCATGCATCTAGCTAAGTATCCGATTCCCACTTATTAGAGCACTGCAAAAGAATAAATGTTACAGTTAGAGATTTCTAGTCTAGACAACTCATTTTCACATCTTCTGTTGTACATTTTAATCTATTGGATGAGAACTGTTTCTAGTAAACAAGACTTTTTTGCACTGGAAGCCTATTGAATAGGGGGATCCATAATTATTGCTAGCTCTATCCAAATACCATTGGCTCAGTATAATAACCACACGTGTCAATACCAATCATTTCTTCAGAGCCGTAACATTGATTAATATAAGTATCTGATGCTGAATAATAAATCTATAATCATTTATGACTGTGTAGTCTAAATTTACACCTCTTGTTGGTTTGTTTGCCACATCTTAGGGCAGTGATGGCGAACCTATGGCACGGGTGCCAGAGGTGGCACTCAGAGCCCTTTCTGTGGGCACTTAGAGGGTCTCCAGGTATCACCAGAGAGGTCTCCAGGTATCCTCCTGCAGTCCCAGACAGCCCAGAACTTGCTGTGCACATAACAGCACTCCCTGGGACTACTCGAGGAACGGGAAGGTGTGGACACATCTGGATTATCATTGTAGCTCCTGCTCCGGTCCTGACAATTCTTCCTGTTTATGGGACCCTGGAGGGAATCTACAATGATTATCTAACTTTCTTCTATTTTCTGCTTAATTGGTGTCCTCAGGGTGCAGTTATGAATGAAAGTGACTGAGCAGGGAGCATAAATCACAAATAAAATTTCTGTGTTGGCACTTGGCGATAAATAATTGGGTCTTGTTTGTAGTTTGGGCACTCAGTCTCTAAAAGGTTCGCCATCACTGTCTTAGGGCATACCCTATCCCAGATGGGCCATTCTGATAAATGTGTGACTGTTTGGATCAATTCTTAAAATTCTTATTTTTGGCATCCTACAACACTTTTTATAGATGTGTCCCATAGATGTATAATATACATGAGAGTGAATCTACCTGGAGTGGCTTTAAAGTTAGAGAATAGCATAAGCAGCAATTCCATAATAGGCTATAATGGGAATCAATCTCTGTAGCCTTCAGACACAAGAGCACAGTAATCCCAGGTTATTATCAGAATGCTCGCCTGGCTAAGAAGGGCTTTCCAGATAATATCATTATATACTTATCCATTTCCCTAACATAATCTTTAAAGTAGCCAAAAAGGTGGTGCATCACATTCATTTTGCTGATTTCTGTTCTACTGTTGACAGTACAATTCCTGTAGCAAGAATGGGAAATGATTGTAATGATTTCAGAAGACAAACTTTGCATTTATTAAGGAGAAGAGGATATCTCTTCCCAAAATGCCTTGTCTGGCAGGAACATTCATTGATCTTGCTTTTCCACTTTACACTAGCAGTCCTACATATTACTCTTTAGAAGCTTACAAAATCTGAATGCAGTCCCAAGTGTTAAGCATATCACAGAAGGGATGAAAGGTTTATCCTGCACAAACTTCTCAAAATGAGCTCCTTGGCCTTTCTAACCTCTTGCCCTCTAGCTGCGCATGTCTGAGCTGCTCAACGCTAATTAGCTTTTTCTAACAAGGAATAAAAAGTCAGAGCCAGCATGGGGGTACATGGGTAGAAAAAAATAAATCTTAATGAAAGGATTGCTTCTTATTCCCTCTAGCAAATATGAGACTGCTCATTTATCCGAGGAACAGAACAAAAATACATCCGAGATTAAATTCAAGAATGCAGGAAAACCTGAATAAGTCAAAACACACAATGTATTACAAAAGCTGGAATTGAGGGGTGGTGACTCCTGCTGTGGACATTGCCAAATTCCATAGATGACTTTGAGGGTCTTCTTGAAAGCGGATAAATCTCTCTCTGTATATTTATTCCTATACAGGTTAACAACATATTCACATTACACATTACATTAATGCCAGCATGTCCACTTTAGCTCTGTAATGGTTCATTACTGTACAGGTCTTCATTACAAAGACATCCAGATGAGAGAAATATGCTAGAGCCAACTTTTTCTAAAGACAGAGATTTTACATTTTACTAAATCTTCCCCTGACTCTTTAGAAATCCAAAACGAACCTATCTGCCTTACCTGAAGAATGTAACACAATATATGTTTTACTATAGATGCTTACCTTGTGGTCCTCTAAATGAAGTACAAATACAAGTACATGGATAAATGTAAATAAAACTTCTAAATCATAATTACTACTCCAACTATACACCACACTTAAAGGGTGAGCTGGTGCCAGAGCATATTTTTGTTAGGGGAACAAAGCCCCTATCGCAGAATTATAAGTTATATTAACTTATAACTCAGTGCACCGCGCGCCCGTGCGTGCGCCAGATTCTAAAGAGCTGGAGAGCCGGTGACGTCACCGAGCTCTCCGGCACACGCACGCCTGCGCATGGTGTGCCGTGCCCAAGTGCGGTGCGCCGAGTCATAAGTTAATATAACTTATAATTCTGTGATAGGGGCTTTGTTCCCCTAACAAAAATATGCTCTGGCACGGTGCCAGTATATGTGTATAAACCTACCACTTTTAAGTGGTAGGTTTCCTTTAATGCTATTTTTCCAGGGTTTTGGGAACATGCCTGCTTTCTTACCACAACAGAGCCCTGTCTGTCCATGCGTCCATTACAGCTCAACTGCAATGTGTATTAAATGTAATACCACCTACACCCTGTAGACTAGTGTGGTGCTATTTCTTGGAATCTCTCCTTTTCTTTAAATCACCAGAACAAGCCATTAGCTGTTCTGTTAATATGACACTAATATTCTATAGGCTTGTGCTCCGATGTGAATATAATATCCCTACATTAAACATTGTGCTGAAGTATTTTTGTACCCTATAAAATTATATCAGTAGTGTAAAAAAACTGTGTTCTCACTGTATTAGGTTAACTGCACAAAACACAATATTTGCACATGTCAAGCAGAAAAGAAAGGTGGAACACATCTTTAAACAAGTCTATTTTATTAGAATCCACCTTTTTTTTATTTTAAAAAGGTATCAGAGGAACCTAATCCTCTGTGTATATGATATGATGATTATTAATACTAATGCAGATATACTATACCTGGAAGTTAATAATTATCCTAAAAACAGGTCATTCTCTCTAGTGTGTTGAAAGGGTTATTTCATACAGAACTGAAAATACTGAGAGCTTTTTTTCTGAAGGCCCTCCCAGAGCCAACACTCCTGAAGAGAGGAGAGCAGCAAAACTTTCTATGTCCCCGATGGACACACAGTTCGAGCTAAAGCGCTGTAAAGATTTACTGTCATGGAAATATGGATAACAAATCTGCTTCTAGAAGTGGTAGGACAGGACAAAGATAAGCACAACCTTATATTACTTGGATTTCAAACTTCCATTGTTAGTATGAAAGCATTTGGATCCAAGCCCAAAGTTTCATTATTTTATGATCCCAAACAAATACATTTTATTTTCTATAGCAACCATCATATTCCACAGACTTTACAGATAACTAAGCGGTACACAGTGTAAAACAAGCTCCTATATACCAGAATGGCAGTATATCGAGCAAAACACAGATAGTTCTCAAAAACACAAGGCACAACATTTTACAAATCTTCTTCACACTACACAACATTTGTTAGAGGGCTTCAAGGGTGGAAGCCATGGGTTCAGAGTAAGACCTAGAAATCTCAATACTCTAACAATGCTTTTTAATCTGCTACTGCTTCTTCGCCCTGAAGCAAACTGTACAATTTCTGTATCGTAAGACATCTTGAAAAAGCGTGGTACAAATAAAACTTCTGTGCCCACCTACGGAACTCATTGTTGACTTTCGACAAATAAAAGTAGTAGGATGCTAATATTTAGGATATGAATGTGTCATGCCCCACAAAGTCTACAACTAACCACCATAATTCTTCTCCACTATAAACCTACAAGGGGCGCACATTAATTCTCATATTCTAATGATTTGTAGATCCATTCTGCATTATGAAAGGAAACTTGGTAGGTGAGAGAAATCCAAATAATGTAACAAATGTTATTCTGGCGGTTAATGATTTCACAGCAAGGCCACAACTGGCAATTTCAGGTACCTGCAAAGGTGTTCAGTCTCCAGCCGGCATCCATGCAGATGTGTGATAACAACCACTCTGGTATCTGTTGTTTCATACTATGTATAGTCACATAAATATATACCAAGTATACCTATGTTTTCCATAAATTTATTCCTGTCAGAATATTTCTGCATTCTTCCGAAAATAAATTATAAAAATGTTAGCTGTAGGGAGGATCTCAGGAGAGCTCCTAAAGAGAGAACTGAATGAAGCTCGGTATAATATGAGTGTTGAATCAGTGCTGGCCTAGCACTGAGCTCTGGCAAGAATTGCTTTGAGAAGATGATAGATTATCATTTAAAGATGAGGTCACGTAAATCATAGCACCTAACCAAGTTCTCCCAAGGGCAACCAAGCTGCCTGTAGTTAAAAAGGACCTTTAATCATGGCACCAGAGTCATTCTTTTTCATTAGTTCCAAAGTGTTTGTTATCTGTACCTGCCTTAAAACAAGCTCAGATGTGTGAAACTGCGAAGCTTTAAGAACTCTTCCTTAAGATGGCTTTTTAAAAAAAAAAAATAACAAATGTTTTTTAGCACAAGTGCATAGGGGAATTTACAACCAGTGCCAACAAAAAAAAGAAACTGATGCCCATAGCATAGTGAATAATGATGGAAGCTGATAGTTGGAAG